>CM046893.1:8064613-8123748 GCA_025688845.1 Cucumis hystrix | reverse complement strand
TTACACTAGTTTTGATTAAGGGTTGTAATTCCATACTTGTAAATTGTTCAAACTTGATTGGAAATGTATGAATATTACAAAGTGTATTATAGTGTATATATATTAAAGTGTTGACCATTTGTTTCTATATGGGTGTTATGTATTATAACATTATTGTCGTTCAAATAATTCGTGTAATGACAGAGTGACAAGGAGAACAGGGAAAAATGGTAGTAATTGAAGAATTTGCAACAGGAAATAAATGTCATAATTTATGAATTCGTTACACTCCATAATTGTAGTCAATATTAAAACAATGACATTTTTTTATAAGAAAAACTATCACGATTGCCCTATATTTGACAGGAATAAAATGTCGTCAATAGCAAAACAATGACATTTAATTTCTAAAAAAACTGTCACGATTGACATATCCTTGACATTTAAAAAATGTCATAATAAACGAATGTGCGACATTTTTAAACTGTCATTAATAAGCAAATGATGACAGTTATTTGTTGTCATAAAATAGTAATTAATGACATTTATTTTCTGTCATGAAAAAACTTATTGCGACAGTTTTCGAAAACTGTCATGGAATGACTTTCCATGACTCTCGCTTCTATGACTGTAAATAACTGTCACAGATTTTATTCGGGACAGAAAATAACTGTCAATGACATTGATTATATACTGACTTGTTCTTTGATTGTTCTTTGGTTGCTATTTGATATTAATTATTGTTATCTACTATAATTGTCAATGTCAATGATTATATTGTTATCTTATTACTCTAATATCAGTTGTCAATGATATTGATTGTTGTCTGATTACTATGTAATACTTATTGTCAATAATATTAATTGTTATCTAATTGTCATTTAGTTATTTAAGGCCCAGATCCTAGAAAGGAAGTTCAATTGAAGAAGAGAGGCGTCGAGGATTGGGATGATCCTCTAAAATGAAAAGATTGATCATTCTAAAGATAAAATACAAAGGGAAGGAAGAAAGTGATGGAGGAAGAGTTGTCACAGAGAAGGAGTTTTATCGCAAGAAGAGTTAGACAATCTGGTAAAGTAACAAGAAGAGAAGTCAGAAAAAAAGTGGACTGTTGTGGTTTGTCGCAAGAAAGAAGAAGGAAAAAAAAAAGAGTTAAGCTTCCTGAGATGATAAGGTTTACGTCTTGAAAGAATGTATAATAGTCAGGTGACTGTTGGCTTACGTGTCGAGTTAGTTTTGGTTGCGCATGGCGTTACAAGGTGGTAAGATAACACGTGTAAAGTTATAATTTGGGACATGTGGGAAAAGATAGTAACTGGTCCAAAGGATTAATATAAATAGGGGTGAAGGCCTAATTAAGAGTAGTGTTGTTATTTTGAGGTTTTGCTGAGAGAGTGTAATAAGGAGTTGAGTTGCCGTTGAGATAGTTCTAGGCTAGGAGAGGCATTTAGGGAAGATGGAGATCAGACATTGCGTGAGTGATTTTCCTAAACTAAACACATCTGCGGACTGTGTGAGTGACTTTCATAAACTAAACACTCCTGCGCAAGTTACTTTCTTAAACTAAACACTCCTACGAAGGTGGTTTGTAAACTCAATATTTTTTAATGTTTTCTAAATTGATTCATTCTGAATCTGAGTTACGCATAACGCGTTCTATATCTTTCTGTGTTGTCATTATTGTGTTATTGCTTGGAAAGAGAAAACTAGTGCTTTCGATGTGTCACACCCCGCCTTGGGCACCTGCTTGCTTGGCCTGAGACGTGGCGTGAAGCGAACAGATATCACCGACTTCAAAAACGACACCAGCTGACCTTTAATTTAACCTTAACCTTAACCCATAAAACAATGAACAACAGCGTAAGCTATAACATGTAACTTATAAATAGAACTGAAAGAAACTTTTCTTAATTAAAGCAACCTTTAGTTAAGTTTATACGACAACATGAAACCTTATTTACATAACAAAACCCAACACCAAAAACCCAACCTAAGTTTGAAGACTAACAATAGGACTATACATAACACGTACGATAACGACTAAACACTTCAACAAATGGATAGCAGTGATTCAAGCTCCGAAGACACGGTCTCTTCCTGAAAAGTGAGATAACATTTTGGAAAGGATGAGCTAAACGAGCCCAGTGAGTGGTAGTTTTCTAAATTCTTTTCATAAATTTTTGTAACAGTACTATGTAAATCTTTTAAACTATAAACAGTGAATCGTAAACTCAAAGCTTTAAACCTTAAAACAATTAGAATAAAAAACATGAATACTTATTTTTCCTACTCGAACCCCAAGTATCTTTGATCCTGCCCCGTTACGAGTAATTTAATCCTACCATGTACGAGTAATTTAATCTTGTTCCATCATGAGTAAATTTTAAGCATGCTCCATGACGAGTAATTTATTCTTGTCCCGTACAAGTAATTTCCTTGTAACGAGTAATATTTGAAATAGCTTGGTTCCCATAAAATATTTTTGAATAATAAACTTTAAGTCCATTTTGCAATAAGAAATCTTTTAAGTCCTTTTTGTAATAAGAAATCTTTAACTTACTCTCAATAATTCTTAAACATAACCTCTGTAACAGTAATACTTTAAACAATAACATACTTGAAAATAATTCATAAATAACTTAAACATTATACTTAACATAACTCATTCATAAATAATCATGGCTTTAAACATGCTTTGCAATACTTTAAATAAATCATTTCCACTCGTAGATAAAAGCCTAAATCCTTGGCTTATAAATTTGCTCAATCTTCTATTGTTCTGAAAATATGGTAAAGTTATCCAATTAATTTCCCTTGATCATGAAAACAGCGAAAGCGTACTTAAAATTTTCAAAATTAATTGTCCAAAAAGACCCAAAAATCATGTCATGACATTGTCTGGCGCGCATGGGTGGGCGACAAGGCCTTGGCAGCACGTCGGGCTGCCCGTGTGCTAACCGCTTAAGAGATTTTCCCCACGCGCTAGGCCTGTCTGCGTGCTAACCTCACACATAAGCATGCTGCGCGCCTCACTTGGCCACGTGCCTCATGTCTCGTGCAGCCCTCCTCAATTGCTGCCTTGGCCGCGCGCACCTCGGACGCCAGTCGTGCATCCAACGCCCACCACCACACACAATAGCCACATTGTTTTCAAAACACCTACTCATCTCGCCTAATATGCATAACGCTGACCTTCTTCCCAATACGTCAATTTTCATCCAGAATACATGACCCGACTTTGAAAAATCATAACTTAAAATCCATAACTCTTTTGACAAAACTTCTTTCTACAAAGTTTCTCTAAATTTTCTTAACTTTCTTACCTCAAATTTGCGAAGGAAAATTCCAAGTAATGACTCCTATAGCCTTATGGAAGTGAACCTTGCTCAGAATCTCCTTGAAAATGACATTCTCTCATAAACTGGACTCAATTTTTAACTTTCAAGACCAATTTGAGTAATTTTGGACGTGTAGGTTATGAGAAACTCCTTGCTGAAATTAGCTATTTATATATAGCCTTGCATGAAATTATCTTGACACCTCCTTGCTTAAATCCATCCTTAAACCTTCTTAAGACACCTCCTACTACCTTTCCACCTCAAAATGCATGTTATTAATATTAAGACACTTGGATTAACTTTAAATCACTTGCTTTAAGCTTGCCACATGCATGTCCAAAACGCATAGCTAACCTCTTAGTCCATCTCGCATAGCCTTCATCAAAATGCCAAACCAAAACGCCCAAGCCTCTTGAAAAGTCCAAAACGCCAAGACCAAACGCCAACTAACCTCTCTTGTCCTTGTCGAAAACCTCTAAACACATGCCAAATCGCCAGGCCATCCAAACGCCTAGACAACCTCTAAAGTTATCTCTTCTCGCCTATCTCAATACCTAACTAACCTCTACATGGCATCCTTTTTTCGCCCAAAGACACCCATTTGGAGGTTCTTTTCGCCTAGCCACAAGCCAAACATAACCTCCAAATGCAAATACTCTACACTTAGCCAAAATTTTCCTTCTCTTTCCTACTAATCAAGACCCACTTTTGTCTTTAATTCCTTTCAACTCTCAAGCTTCCAATTACTTTAAAAGACTTAGAGTTTCTTCCAAGATTCGGAGTTTACACTATGTGCTGATTGTGTAGGTTTGGCGAGAGGAAGGATTCGTGTTCTTGGTGGAAAGGAGTAAAAGAAGCTACTCTGATATTCTTGTGATTTATGAAATGAGGCATTGAATGAAGTTTTTCAGAAATGAAAATGTATTTGTGCTTGACTTGTATTTCCAAAAGAGTTTTCTAAAATCCTCACTCACTAAGCATTTGACTTAGGTGTTTAAGTTTTCCTTCCCAGATAATTAGACGTTGAGGCCAAGTAAGGAAAGGTAAGATGAGTTGCGACGTGCGGGAAAGCTGATCAAGTTATCCATCTTTTGATGGTTTAAAGTTACTATGTTTGGAGAGGTCATTATTCCAGTTTTATGTGTGGGATGAGTCTTGTTTTTGGGTAGCCGGTTGCTAGGCGATCAAGGAGAAAGATAGGAAAGGGGTTCTGATACTCCTTAGCTCCTTGACGTGAAGAGTAGCATCCTAGGGGATGAAGGAAGGCTTGGAGCTTAGAGCTTAGGTTTTATTTTTACGTATTGTGAGAAAGGAAATGTAATTGTAAAGTATTGGATCAAATAATAAAATCATAGTTGAGTTTTCTATTTTTTCATTGTGTTGTTTTGGGTATTCCCGTTTGCTCTTATCGCTTAGTGGCTGGTGAATTTAAGTGCTTTTTGTTGCGTTGAGTTGTAAGATTTCTGAGTCCAAGTTGGAACTCTACATTGGAGATTGGTTTGAGAAGTACTGCTTTAATAGGCATTCACTCGTTATCTCGTGGAGAGGTACGCGTTGGATGTCTAGGCGAGACGTCTCCTTGCAGGTTACATGTAGTGGCTAGAGGGGTGGGGCATGACAGTTATCGTTTGATACTAATTGTTAGCGATCCCAACTATTATATATGATTGTTATTCTTTGCTTATCACCTGCTACGATTGCTATTTGATTATTGTGTGATTAGTATTTGATGATCATTATTAGTGACACAAATTTCTATATTATTGTTGTTTGGTTACTATTTGATGATAGCCTAATTACTATTTTATTGTTATCTTGTATTGATTAACATTGATACAATGGTTTACTATCTAATTTATTGTTTGATTATTATTAGATATTGATTGTAAAATGATTGCCCAATGATGCTGATTACTATTTGAAAGTTATCTTATCAACATTTGATTCGCTAATTATCAATGATATTTAAGTATATCACTTATCCATCCTTAAGTAATAGTAAAAAATTTATATACTTAATTAAAAGTATATCAATATTATCATTAGTAAACATCTTTTTAAGAAAGAAAATAACAAGAAAAAAAATAAAACCTCATAAATTAAGCCAAAAAAGAAAGGCAAAAAGAAGAAAGGAAAAGAAAAATAAAGCTCAAGTCATAGTTTTCAATTATAGAGTTAGTTTTTAATTGACCATCACCATAGTTAGAAGATAACTACTCCGTCGATTCGCTTCTTATAATTTTCTTAAAAGAAATCCTAAGAAAGTGATTATGTTAAGAAACAAGAAATTTTATGAAGAAATCATTAAGAAAAACATGCCCGAAGAAATAACTAAAAAATTAAAGGACAAAGAACGAAGATCGATTGGAAAGAAGAGTTTGAGGAGGCAGACAGAGGACTGAGTATTTACATTATTGTTACATAAACAAAACAAAGCACCACTTTTTTTGCAAGAAAAAGATAAATAAAGGAACATTTATTGTGAATTAAGAGAAAACATAAACAATTTTACTAGAAAAGAAAAAAAGAAAAAGGAAGTAGAGCCTATCGAATTTTCTAGAAGAATACACTTGCAACAACGAAGAAGATTAGAAATCTTAAGAATTTAATGAGAAAATTCTTTTTAAAAAAATCTTCAACCAAAATCCATGAATAAATGAAAAATCTTAAAACAAAGTTTAAAAATTAAATCATAAACTAAGTACTATATAAATCCCTAATCTTTAGAAGATGACGAAAAAGAAAAGGAAAATCTGCAGGAAAAAAAAAGATGAAGTAGACCACGAAGATGGCTACAAACAAGCAAAATCCTGTTAAAGAAAAGAGGAGATAGGACTTGGGAGAAAAAGATCAAGTTGGAATGCACTTGGAATTGAAATGGAAGGAAAATCATAACTTGATGTATATATATATATATATATTTGCAATATTTGCAATCTTAAAAATCTTAAAAACACAAATGAATTAAAATATTTACAAAATATAGCAAAATTTTAGATTCTATCAATAATAACAACAGATAGAAACTTATCCATGCTATCAATGATAAAATATGAAAAAATTTTAACAAATACTTTTTAAGGTTAATTTACATAAATATAACAAAACCAAAAATATTTACAACACGTGTAAAAAAAATTAAAGTCCATGAAGCCACCATTGTTTTTTCAAAAATTCTAGATTTGTCTTTTGTTGTTTTTTCACTTCTTTTTCTTTTTATTTGCAATTTATTCTTCTCCACTTCATATTATTAATTTCTTCTTGTCGTACTTCTTCTTCTTCATATTCCCACTTCTTTTTGTTTGCAATTTCTTCATTTTCTCTTCTAGAATCTCTTCCATCTTCATCTCTCATCTTTTTTTTCTCTTCTTGGTATAAGATCTAAACGATATTGGTATAAGATCTAAACGTTCGTGTACCAATATCTAGACGATCAGTTGTCTATCCCAAATAAATAGAGATACACTACTATCACTAATAGATCATTTAAATTTTATACAAGATCGTTTAGACTGGGTACAATGGCTACAATATTGTTTAGATAGGTACAAGAACATTTAGAAAAGGTAGAAAGATAGCTTAGACTAGGTACAAGATCGTTTAGATAGATACAAGATCGTTTAGACTGGGTATAAGATCATTTAGACTAGGTACAAGATCGCTTAGACATGGTACATCGTTTAGTCTAGGTACAAGATCATTTAGTCTAGGTACAAGATCATTTAGACTAGGTACAAAATCATTTAGATAGGTGCAAGATCGTTTAGACTAGATACAAAATCTTTAGGCTAGGTACAAAATCGTTTTTAATCACTTTTTCACGTGTGTGTTACCAAGAGGTATTTATGTTATTTCACGTTGTGGGCTTGTGGGCATTTTTCTTTTTCAAAAATTTATTATACGGTGTTTATATTTTCACGCTTTGTTCTATTTTTGAAAAACCCACTTTTTAAATTTTTCATTTAGGAGTGATCATCTGTTGGGTGGGGGAGGTTTTGTACAAAAACTACTGTCGAAAACCGACTGGGTTGGTTTATAAAGGGTGAAATCGCCAACCAGCCACCAAAAGCTTGAACCGATGATCGGTTTCGGTCGATTCGACTTTTTTGCCTTTTTTTTTTTTTTGAAAGGAAAAAGAAAAAGGACAGTTACCTTTAGCTTAAAGTGAACGGAGGAGGGAAGCCAACAGACAACAATGGACGAACAACTGCTGACGATGGATAAAGGGAAGTAGCGGCCGATGACGTTGCTAGTTTCTGAAAAAATCAGACGAAAATAAAACAACGAAGACGAACAGTGCGACAGTGGATCTCAAAGTTTTGGGTTTCTACTATGGGAATAAAGAATTTTTTAAAATATTAAATGTGGGTTGTGGGCGGGCCTGGGTTATGGGTTTTAAAGGCCAAAGGGTGGATTAAAATTATGTTTCCAACTGCTGAAATCAATAATCTTAAGAAAGATTTAGACAAAAGACTTAAATTTACTAGAAAATTTCACAAATATCCTAAATTATGATTTATTTTCTTGATTAGGTTTTCGTATATTTTAGGACAATTATAACCTTATCATAATTATTAATTATATAATTTTCGAAATTAAATTCAAATTATTTCCTTCTGTATATTATCAGGTAAATGATAACTTTCTTAATTATTAATACATATATATTTGTATTTATTAATTGAACATTTATTAACTTTGCAATAATTTAAATATGGTATAAATTATTATCTTATATGGTAATAATATTTTTAATTATACTACAAAATAATTGTTTTCAATTTCATGCCCAAACCAAAAGCTTTTTTCTCACTATCATCAATTCCGGTGTTAGCTTTCTTCTTCGATTTGTATTTCAAATTTTTTTTATTATTCCCTTTTGATTTGCTACAGAATATACCGTTAGTCTTTTTTTTTGTTTCATTTTTCATTTCGTATATTCTTTCTTCTTCTGTTTCTAGCATATTTTTTTTCTTAAAAAATTTATTCTTCTTCCGTTTCGTAGCATATATTCTGGTCATGTTCTTTCTATTTTGTTTAATTTTTTATTATTCTGTTCATCTTCTTGTCATGCTCGACATAGAATTTTTATTAATGTCATGTCATTCGTATATACTATGGTATAGCACTAAATAATAAATTTATGTTTTGTGATTTGTCACATATATACTACTGCATATATTCAATAATACATACACATATTCTTTTTCGTGTTCTATGATTTTTTCTTATTGCGTATATATACCAATATATACACAGACTATATATTCATTAAATATTTTTTTTTATTGCTTATATATATGCTACTGAATAATTCATTTATGTTTTGTGATTTGTTATATGCATATATTCAATAATACACATATAGATTTTTTTTTCATGTTTTGTGATTTTTTCTTCTTGCATTTATTTACCACTGTACATAGATTATGTATCCAATTAGTTTTTTTTTTTTTTGAATTCTTTCATATATACATACTACTACATAATACATATATTTTCTGTGATTTGTTACATATATACTGCTTCATATATTCAATAATACATAAATGATATTATCTTCAATATACTCAATGTACCCTAATGTATTTAGAATACTAAATATAAATTCTTGCTAACCTTAAGTTTTTGCCAAAAAATTTTTTCGAAAGATCACTGTACCAGTAGACCGTCGATGTTCTTCTTTTTCACCGCTTATACTTCCCTCAATCTTCTATTATTCGACGTTTTTTGTAAAGAAAATGGAATCAATATTCAACGTATTCGAAGAAAGAAACTTTTACCTTTTTTTTTTTTTTTTTTCTAAACTGTAATCCATTTCTCTCCTTGTCAGTCCACATTCTATAAACAAATTGATATAAGAACTTTTCATTCATAAAATATACACCGTATTATTTAATATATACTATAATTAGCTGGAATATATAAAAAAACAATGCAAAACTAAAGAAAGAATGGATGGAGAGAGAGATTGGAAAGTGAGAGAGATCGAGACGGAAGAGTTTTTGAACAAAATCACCAAAATAAAAATAATTAAGGGAAATTTTTTATTATAATATTACCATAATAGAATTAATCACTCAGCATATTTACATAAGATATTTAACAAATGCAAATATTAATCATGGTCCACTTTCCTTTTCCTTTTTTCTATTTTTTATATATTATTAATAATAAAAATGGGTAAATTGGTCATTTGGACCTTATATTTGTGTAAAATATTAGTCAATTTAGGACATTTCTGAAAAATTTGGAAAATTTAGGTTAATATTGTAATATGGTATACCATTTTAGGCTATCTTAGTTAAAGACCCTAATATTAATTATCAAATATTTATATATTTATATAAATTTTTAAATTTCAGTCTGATTCAGCCGACCATCGACCATTTTTCATAAAAAATCGACCATCGATTGTCGGTTTGTTCGATTTTGGTAGTACATGTCGCCACGTGCCCGAGACGAAGCGGAGCGGCCGACGTCCTCAAAAGAGTTAGTTTTAAAAGAAAATAGGAGTCGCCACCAATCTTTTTTACGGTGTGTTGGACACCGAAATAAAGTAAACAATTTTAAAAAAATAGTCTGCGAAAAATAGAGTTAAGTTCGGGAGTCATTTGTGTGTGGGAAGGTATTAGCACCCCACAACACCCATTTAGAAAAACGGTGGTCAAATTTCAAATCTTGAATTGAAAATATTTTTTAATTTATTTTTAAACTAATGTCTTATTTCACCCCTCATTACTCCAATATTTGTAGCAACGATCTCATAAAATAAGTTGAATAATATTCCATTAATTAGACTACATATTTAAGGAAAGTTTCTCACCTTAAGAAAATGAGAAATTATTACAATTTCTCAAAATCTATCTTAGGCTAGTCTTTGAATAAATATTTTTTTAAACATTAATTAAATTCATTTTTTCTTGGGATCAAATCTCGGACTTCCAAAGATATTGATCCCTAACCTCAAGAATCTAGAAATAACGGACTCAAGTTCTAGATTCCATCGTAGGATTTGTTTTAGCAAATAAATTTGAGTTATTAAAAAAAATGGTTGATTAGGAACCTTATGAAATATAGATTTATATATTTTAAACTTTAAAAAAACATTTTAAAGCAAAAATTTCTAAATGCGGTCAAAAAGAAAATTCAAGAAAGGTTTCAAAAATAGATCAAATAGAAAATAATGCACAACATAAAATCAACAAATTAAGCAAGTAAGATAAGATTTTATTTATTTAAAAAATATTGGAAATCGATCTTGGGATCCCAAAGAACCGATCCTCTAACCTCAAGAATTTAGAAAAAACGATTTCCCAAGTATTTTAGTTTTTTTTTAAGAAGATGAAATGTAAAGATAAGTATGATGTAAAAAATTAATTAATTAATATAAAATAACATGATAATTTTGTTAAGATAATTTTAATGCAAAGTGTAAACAAAATATTCATGAATTTAAGATTACATGATAATAATTGTTATGCATGCAAGAAAAATAAGTTAAAATAAATTATAAAAAAGAAAAAGAAAATAGAAACAGTAGACAAAAAAGGAAAGAAGAAAAAAAGGAAAGAAAGAAGAAATAAAAGGAAAAGAAAAAGTTGAAAAATAAAAAAAATAGAGCCAAATCTAAACGATCATGCACCACAAATCTAAGCGATCATGTAGCCAAATCTAAACGATCGTGTACCAAAGAATCTTGAAGAAAATGTCGTTTAGCCAAATCTACATGATAACAGAGAATCTTGAAAAAAAATTGTTTAGATTTGAGTTGCCGATCATGTAGCCAAATTTAAACGATCTTGTACCAAAAAAATCTTGAAAAAAAATCTTTTAGATTTGGGTAGGCACATCTAAACAATCGTGTAACCAAATCTAAACAATCTTGGTACAAGATCGTGTACCAAATATATTACATGCGGAACTGGTTAATTAATCAATTGTTGACGGGGGCAGTTTTAGTATTTTTCATTGTGAACCTGTGGGTTTTTTCGTTTTCAAAATTGTTCTATACAGTGTAAATATTTTGCTGTTTTGTGATTTTTTTTAAAAAAAAACCCTATTTATTTTATACTATATGTAAAAACCTTTTCAGTTTTTTTATTCATAATATTTTCTTCTGTTATTGTTATTATTATACACTTTGAGTTGAGATGTATTCGGTAATTGTTCAAAATATCATGAATTAGCTTTCATATTTTCAAAATAGCACATTTTTTAGAAAGTTGTCAGAGTACTTCTTCTTGATTCTTCTCGACCAAGATCGTTCTCGAGATTTTTATTTAATTTTGTAACCCACAAAACGTGCACGAGTAGATAATTCTAAAAGAAAATAAATTTTACAAAAATGTCCTTAGTCTCGAAAATATCCTTTTTGTAATAAAAACTAAAATATGATTTGCATGCTAAAAAAAATTTCAAAACAACTCCTAAAGAAATTAGTTTCCCAAGTGTTTCGTTCCACTCCAAGCCTCCCATTCCATATTTTGCAAAAAAATCAAGGAAAGGAATGTAAATATAGGGACATTATCTTTTGAAAAAATGTTTTTTTTTTGTTATTTGCATGCTAATGAGGCCAATAATTTACATTTTCGTCTTAACTTATGTAATCTTAATGCCAAGTTGTAATTCATGGTAAAATTTCTTTATATTTTTCTTGAGACTTAGTGTAGGGTTTGAAATCTCATGGCGAGGTTTTCATGATTTTACAAGATATAATGTTTATTATTCCTAAGATTTTGACTGATTTTTATTAATTTTTTGTACGTATATATTTTTTTGCTGGATGTCTTGTATATTTGTTGATTTTAGGGGTCAAATGAAAGATTGTGGAGGTATCTAAGGTAGATGTTAGTGCTCATCACGCAGATCGTGTTAAGTTGATGAATGATCATAACCCTATAACCACTAAGGTAGAATCGACATTGAATGTAAAGCTAAGACATGACAAAGCTATGGTGGGTGAAAGTATACCGATGACTATTGATGATCAGTGGGAGGATTCAATGAAAAGTGATGACGAACCATATGTTAGCTGTAAGAAGTGAAAGCGTATTAAAAAGTTAATGGTGCACACCATTGTTGTCTCATCTAAAGTCTACTATAGAAGATATTTGGGCTGATAATTGGTTTATAAGCAAAAAAATATTTTGCTAAGAAACTTTCTATCTTCGACATTAGAAAAAATTTCTAATATCGCATTGATAGATCAACTAAGAAGTTATATGTTCTACGATGTGTAGGATTGAGCTACATGTGGAGAGTCAGGGTTATTAAAATGGAAGATTCTAATATGTTTAAAGTTTCTAAGTATGTTAGTGAACACATATTTCAAAATATTTTACGAAAACAAGATTATAAGCAAGCTAAGAGTTAGGTTATAGTTGAATTGATTAAGTCAAAGTACTAAGATGTTAGTCGTGGCTTCGGGTTAGATATTTTAGTCGTGCTTTAGGCTTAAGAAAATCATTTAAGCAAAGGAATAGGTTTATCTAGCTAGGTGATCCAGAGTCGAACACAGGGAAATGATATCAAATCTTAGTTCTAGAATCTACTTCTCAATTAGGCAGAATAAAAAAATAAACAATGAACATATAAAAGAATAAGAACTAGAAATAAGACTACTTACATATGCCTAGAGGATCTATAATGGGGTGGGATGGATACGAAATGAATATGTGAACTAACTTCTATGTGAGAAAGAGTGAAGGAATATCTATGCATTATAACACGATTAAGCAAGGTGCTAGCCTTGATGCGATATAGCTTACTCAACCATCTTATGATTAAGACATGCTCCTCTAGGAATCATTAAACGCCACACATAGTCACCTTTCGGGATCCACACGATAAAGAGTGATTAGGCGAGATATATCTAGAAGAGTTCACTTATGAGATGTATAGAACTTTGTGATTAAGGGCAACAACCTCTCGTTGCCCAGTGCCCACACTTGTTCACATTTCAGGATACAAATGATGAAAGTTATCTTGCAAAAGAAGAGAAAACTCTTCATGACAAGCGTTAGCCATATCCTTGCTGCTTTTCCTTTCGGGTAATTGGCGACTTACACTAGCCAAACGATGAGTATAGCTCACCTAACGCGATAAGACTGATAAGCGAAACTTCCTATCAAAAACTTAGCAACAACCTAAACTATCAATAACACATTGACTGATAGAAAGTAGAGAAATGATGGATTAAAAATGTATAAGCATGTAATATGTATAAAGAATGTAGGCGTTCGACCATGGTACAATATGAACAGTATAAATATTACACAAAGAATGCAAAAATGGAAAACATAAGAATGGGAAAGAATATAAGTTACAAGGAATGGGGAGATGAACATCTTTGCGTTCAGACTCTAAGCTCCCACTTACAGTATGACCGGAGAAGAAGGAGAAACTTTTTACAGCAGGTAGAAAGGCTATTCCTTTCCGCCCTTCTCTCTAGACCTTTGCTCATAAAGGCCCCTTTGCGCATTCAAGCATCTTTTTGGTCCATTCAAACCTCTTTTTTCTTGGTGAAGAATGAGACTTTTTATAGGCACTTTCAGCGTGAAATATTTCTTGCTATGAAAATATTTCTAAGTTTAGAATGCTGCAAATTTAATACTAAAAACACCCTTGTTCATTCCCCACAGTAAATCTTATTTTCATACTTAGAAATGGCAAAATTTTCTGAAATTTTTTTAATCCTTTTATTCGGCGAAAGAATACTTTTTATATAGCTTTTTATTTGTGGGTTGAAGTTGAGTGGAAAATCATAGGCACTGTATGAGTCTGTTTCTCTCCTTAACTATACCTCTTATCGCCTCTTATTACTCAACTCTTTGATTTTTACTTTTGAAGCTATGCTTCTTATTTTTGCGAGAGGAGGCAACATAGAAGTTGTTATTTTGATTGAGCAAATAAATATAAAAATTTTCAATTGTTCAAATTTTTGGCAAAGATTTAACTTTTGTTAAAACGCCTTGGAGGATTTTGCAACAATTTTTCAAAAGCTTTAGTGCGGACGCCGCATACCCCCAAATTTAGAGGTTAGTGTTGTTTTCATTGCTAAAAGTTAATGATGAGATTATTCACAGAAAACTTTTACAAAAAGGTTTGAGGTAGAGCTTGCTCACCTAATAAACTATAGAAATATTTCCTAAGTAAATTTCCTTAACAAGTTAAACGTCAAAATAACAAATGAAACCTTATTTCGCATAATTTATTTCATTGAAGTATCATTGAGATACAAATAAAAATTAAAATACTAAAAAACGAGAAGCAAAGCTTGTGACAAGAAAACTAAACGCAAAATAAATGTGTCCCAAAAGTTGAACTTTCATTTCAAAGAACATAAGTACAAAGAAATAAAAATTATATAAGGCATAAAAATTACAAAAAATAAAACCCAAAATATATAGAACACTCCTAGGTCTACTGCTAAGGTGACGGTTGAGAGGACTCTCCTTCGCGGCGTATAGGTTCTTTACTTTTGCATGCTTGAAGCAAAGATGACTCGTAGCTTTCATCATTTTTCTCAATATAATTTGCATTTTCTTCAACTTTATTTCTACATTGATAGGAATAGTGGTCAAATTGATGACAATTTTAACAATCAACCTATCTTTTAAATATCATACCATCTATCATTATTAGATCTTCCTCCATTTGACCTCAAATAATTGTGTTTTCCATGACCTCTTCATGAATTTAAGTTTGAATTACATTCATCAAATTTTCTTTGACTAAAGTTTTCTTGACTGTGCCTTCTGAAATCACCACACATCCACGATTGTTATCACATCCTCAACCTTAATTGCCTTTTTCTTGACTATCTTCTTTATCTCTCAACTAGAACTTTGACTAAAAGAGTTGCCCAACTATCTATTTTGTTCTTGTTGATAAGTTTCTCTTCATTGGCTTTTGTAAGATACCATAAGTTGATCAGCGAACATTGTACTCAAATCTTTTGATCCTTTGATAGCTACAACCACGAAATTCAATTTTCTTCTAGTGAGTGAATTATATTTTCTACTGCATGCTCATTATTTATTATCTCAACATATCTCTTCATTTCATTCATAATGTTGGCTAACAATCTTAAAGTATAATTTGAAATTGATCAAACGATTCATTATCATCTAGAGTCAAGCCTTCTTGACTCGATCTACTTTTATCCTTTATAGGTATTTTCCAAACTTTTTCATGCTTGAATTGCAGCAATTGCTCTAGAAATCTTTTCAAAGTTTGAATGATCAATGGCTTCATGAGTAAATTGAGCGGGCTTTTTGGTCTTTATTTTTTGTATTTTGTAAAGGTTTTCGTTTAGTTTGATTCAAAATTACTATATTACTTTCTTGTTCGTCATACCATCAACAACAATGTATTTTTAATTTAAAACTCGATTCTTATTTTTAACTGAACTCAAGTATTCTTCTCCACACACTTGTTTGCTTTAAACAAACAAAAACAATCCTTATTTATAGGATTCTCAGTGGATAGTTCTAGATCCATTGTTGAAAAAAACTTTGAATATAATAAAAACTGAATAGACAAGAAAACTAAGTACACCATAATTTGAAACAAATACACTTAAGCCAGATGATATAATAAGAATTAGATATGAAAACAATCAAATCTTGAAAGAACCCTAAACCTTTATATACTCAAATTGTAGTTGAGGCAACTTCTGATAATTAGCATTGTTTTGATGACAATTATTCGCTCTATACGAGCTGGCAACCATACTACAAACGTGAGATACAATAAATAATTCTAGTAGAACTGTAGCCTCGAACTACTTAGATCTGGGAAGACTCTTATATATTTGCTCTCAACTCAATAACAAAGGAAAGAAAGAATGAAAGAAACAAGAGAACATTTCAATTTTGGAATGCAAATTGCTATTCATTTGCTAGCAACTTAGTAATTAACTCTCCAAAAGTAAAAAAAATAAATTCAAATAAATACAAAAATTGAAATATATGTGAAATTTAAAGCAACTTATTAATTGTTTGATTAAAATCAAATAACATAACTCATTCATGCAAATTAAAGAAACTATAAATTTAACTTTTTTTTTTTTTGAAATATCATCTTAATTTGATGATTTTTAATTCAATCATTACTAAAATATGACAAATGACCATCAAGAAAAATATTTTTCTTGATACAATGGTCCACAAACGTCTCCTTATTTTGTTCAAGAAATACGAAAAAACGTAAAAAAAAAATATGGATTTTTTATTTTCTTGATGGACAAAGTTCCTTTAGTTTTGTTGATGGTCCACAAACATCAAGAAAATTATTTTTCGATGGACAATAAACATCACGTTAGATAGGTTTTCTCGATGAATGAGGACCATCAAGGAATGAATTTTTCTTGATTTACAATGGTCATCATCGAAAAAAATTAATATATTTGTTTTGGATTTCTTGATGGGTTTAGAATTTTTTCATGGGTCTAGGATTTCTTGATAGACATCTGTATATATCTGTGGACAAGAGCATATCAATGTTACAATTGTTAGTACAATCCTCATTGGGGAGGAAATCAAGATCATGAACATGCCAATTAACGCACGAACCTAGGTGAGTGTGAGAAAATAAAAGAAAATCTATTCTTTCTTTATGCATTACCTTTACACTAAATACATGAACGAATTAACTCCCATATTTTAAATTCATGACAATACTGAATTAACTCTCATGCATACTTTGCATAATTAATTCATATCCTTTAATTCATTTATAACACATCGAAAGAACTTTTATCGATGAAATAAGTAAAAGAAAATGAGATAGTTGAGCTTAGCTCAATTGACACTTGTTTGTACCTGTAAACAGAAAATGTCTCGTGTTTAAATCTTCTACCTCTAAGTTGTCTATGTAACCATTTGGAAAAAAAAAAAGAGTTTAAGCATTCAATCAACAAAATTATCTTATAATCAAAATATTAACCATCACGTCAAACATTCCATTACATCAATTATTGGTTAACTAAAGCTAAATCTTTATGAACCAAACATACTAACCATTTCAATCTACCAAAAGTGTATTTTACTCCTAAATTCTTATGTGTTTTTTTTTAAGGAAAGAAAATTATCTTCTAATGTTAATTTCCATGATTTTCCCCACTCAAATTTGAATGGGCGTTACCAAGTATTTTCTTCCTCCATTTCCCTCTCTCTGAGTGACAGAACATCACAATATTATTTAATAACAATTTATTGAAAATACAAATAAATTTTACATATGTTCATTTTAGTACGAGCAATTCAGTCAATTAATTTCGTATTTGTTAATTTTAACAACTTTCCAAATTAGATTAATCTTCCTCGACAATAAGCTTACCTTTCTTAATATGCGAGAAACATTGACTTCACAAGGCTGCACAAACAAATTAAAACAAGAAAAAGAAAACCAATTTGATATATGTAGTATTAACAAATATTTTCATCAATAGTTGAGGATTCCATTCACGAACTCTAACAAGAAAAAAAAAATCCCCTCATTGACAAACAGGAAAACAGATGCCACAACCAAAATCGATAGCAACAAAAAAACATCCCTGTTTGATAGAAGGAAAAAATAATAAAACGAAAATTGAGGATTGAGGATTGAGGATTGAGGATTGAGGATTGAGGATTTATATAAAAAGAAAAAAAAAAAAAGAAAAATTAAAGCCACAAGGCTCCAGCCTGTTTCAAAATAGGAACCAAATCCCCAGAAATATGAGTAGCCATGACTCTATCCAAACCCCCAAACAAGGTGCCTCCGATAAAAACAGCCGGCAATTGCAAATTAACATTAGAAGATTTAGCAAAAGTCTCCAATTCCTTAAGCATTCCAGATTCTTGTTCTTCATCCACTTCATAGACCGCCGGATTGGCTCCCAATCCTAATAGAAGACGCTTTACCACATGGCTCATACAGCATCCTCTTCTAGCAAACACTATCGCCGCACTCTCCGACACTGACGCAACCACGTCCCTTCTTCTTCCTCCACCCTCGGACGGCATGGACGCTGCTGATCCACCGACGACGGTGGCGGCCCATGGTGGTCTCATTGATAATGTGGTTTGTTTTGTGTCAATTGATTGCCATGATCGGTAAGGGATTGCTTGGTGCATGATTGTAGATTTGTAAAGAGTACAGGTGTCGTTTGGAATAAATTGGATTTGGGGAAAATGGTGGGGTATTAAATGGAAGAAGAAATAGGGGAGGGGGTGGGGCGTCAACGGCAGTTAGGCAACAATGGAAGGTTACGCGGAGTCTCACCACTGTGGGCTCCACATTACGTTTATTATGACTCATTATTTTCTTTTTTTTTTTCCCTTGTGTTTGGTTATGTGTATGTCTGACGTCTCTTTTGCCTCTTTTTTTTTTTTCTTTTTTCATTTTGACTTTTATTATTACTTATTTTTCTTATTGCTTACTCTCTCCATTCCTAATTCTCCGACCTTTTTAGTGTGAATGTACACCTTTACCCTTTCAGTTTTTCTTTTTCTATCATTTCAATATGCTTGTAAATTATCCAATCTAATTAATTCCATTTTAAGGTGCGTTATTTAAGAATACATAAAAGGAGAATCGTTAAATTTAACAAAATATTTATAACATATAGTAAAATTTTTCAGATTTTATTAATAACAGACATTGTTAAAAGTCTATTTGTAATTATTATGGATAGAATTCAAAATTTTACTATAACTTGTATATATTTTAGTTTATTTTGTAATTTTTAAAAATGTTCTTACATAAAATTTAGATTTTGTAACTAATAAACTGTTTAATTATTAACTCTAAAAAATTTAACTAATTTTAAGCCAAGTTTTGATTATTTATTATATTGAAAACTATTGAATATAAAATTAAAAGATTAAGTTTATATTAAATCAGTTAATTTACTTTTAAATTACAGTTGAGTAACAAAACGTAAAAATCTATGAAATCGATAAAATATTTTCATAATGTTCAGATTTGTCTTTGAATATTACAACAGATTCGTCACTTCTCTTTCTTCTTTTATTTTTTTGTGATTTCTTTTCTTCTAGATTTTTTTATCTTCTGTTTCAGATTTTTTCATCTCCTCTTCTAGATTTTCTTTCTTCTATTTTTAAACTATTTATTCTTCTATTTATATCTCATATTTCTTCTTCATCATTTTCGGCAAGATCCTTTAATGATATTTCATGATTGTTTCAATATTCTTCTTCATCTTCTTTATATTCGAGAATATCAAAATCGTTTAAATATCATTATAAATTATGAATTGATCGTTTATCATTATCAACACAATCGTTTAAATTTGAAACTTTTTTTTCATCGTTTAAAACGAACTATACACAATCGTGTTGACGTGATATAAATGATGACTTACCATAGTCAACACGATTGTTTAGCATGATTAACACACATGATTGTTTAGTATGGATAACACAATCATTTACATTGGACGACTACACGATCGTGTCTCATAATTAGCACGATCGTTTTTCATGATCAAAACGATCGTTTAAATTTAAAGCATTTTTCTCTATTGTTAAAAAGAACTATACGATTACGTATCATGGCCTACGCGATCGTAGATCATTCATTTAGGACCGTAGTACACGATCGTTTAGAAAAATATTACTTGTGCACATGTGGACTAAGGTATTTTTGGTATTTCTTGTTGTAAGCCTATGAGATTTTTCCATTTCGAAATTATTCTTAGCATAGTATAAATATTTTACTGGTTTGTTATATTTTGTAAAAAAAATTCTATTAAATACCTAAAAAACAATTATGTATTAAGTAAGAACTTATGATTTTGGCCAGTTATTTGACTGTTACTCCATGCTCTTTCAAACCGTGTTTTTCTTAATTTTATTTAAAATTTTCAATTAAAAAACAATATTATATTATTTTAAGATACAAGAAAAACAAAGAGTAATAAAATAATGAGAGTAAGCAGTTAACAAGAAATTTACATATGGAAAATTGTGTTCTAGATCAACAAACAAACAAATTTCCTTGATTTATTTAAATAATAAAAAATTCATTTGGTAGAACACAATATTTTATAACATAATAATTTCAAGACAAACTTCCTAACATGTTAAAGGACGTCTGTTTGAAGGACTTACAACGTAGTCCAAAATCAATGTTTGCATTCAACATCATCTTTAATTTGGAAATCATTTTGTAATATAAAATTTATTTAGTTTTCATTGTTTCCTACTCACCATTTTTTACTTTGGTTTCACACTGTAGATGAACTTGTACTTCATTGATGATGCATTTAGATATTTCTGAAAACAACTCTAGAATTCCAAATCAAGTAGGGAATTTGAAATCAACCATGAGAGGTATACTATTATTAAAATGGAGGAAGAGGAAAAAGAAAAGGACAAGAAAACGTGAAGATGAGGAGATGGGTTGTCAGTATTGAGCAGGGGCCCGCCACGTGGAAGGCAAAGAGGTCGTATTTATCATCTGTAGTAGTCGTCGTCGGCGGAGCAACATCAGCCACCCACCCCTATTTTTTTTGTTCGCCGTGTCCAAAGGATAACGATATACGTGTTTCCTATGACCTCACTATGACGCCACTTTTTTCTTTAATTTATTTTAATTTTATTATTTATTAAAGTCGGCCGCGTCGCCGTCTCCGTCTCCGTCTCCATCTCCGTCACCTTACGCGCCTCTTCATTTTCCAAGTTGCAATGAATTTTGATTTTGATTTGCAGCCTTAGCCCTCGTGTTTTTTCGCCACGCTTCCAACGATTTCCTCGTGCTTCCTTTTTAACACACACTACTTGCCGACCACACTTTCCATTCCACTTCAAATCCATATTCATTTTGCTTCCAACTTTCCACATCTAATATTCATCTCTCCCATAAACTCGCCTTTTACTTTGCGCCATCACTTCAAATTATCAAATTCATGTTTTTTAGTTGATTTTAATTTTTCTTTTATTACAATTTGTTTAATTCAGAGTATGTGTATCAATGATATAATACTAAATTTTATTGTTCAGTTGAAGATAACAGTTGAAGTTAGAGTTATAATTTAGGTTATTTTTTACCACATTTACGAGTGACGAATGACGGTTAAGAATTTTTGTCAATACACTAAATTTGAGGTAAATAACAATCCTAAATCGAATCTATTAAAGTTCTAAGGAACGTTTGAGTTTTGAAATAGTGATAAAGGTAGGTAATTGAGGAGGGATGATCAATGGTAGAGCCACATTGAAGTCATAAGACATGTGTCGGTCCTCGACTTTTTGGTAGCTTTTTACAATTTTGTATAAACTTTAAGTACATTTTAAAACCAAACACTTTCAAATACGAATTGTGAGAGCATTGTAGTGGTAGGTGCATGTTGGTGTTGTGTAGGCTTGGGATTTGATCCTAGACCTAAAGTTTAAATTTCAATTTATTTTATAAATGAATAGTGTCAAATGGTGTGTGAACTCATCTACTTAAAAAAAAATATAATATTAAAATAAATAAAAGATAAATTTAAATAAAATAAAATAAACAATAATTTAGAACTTACAAAATCCACCATAAACGATTGTTAGTACAAAGGTACTATTGGATGTTGAGGGTAATGACACTACGCATAAACACATACATCTATTTTACTAATATTTATAATACTTTTTCTTAGATGTCAATTGCATATATAAAATATGTCTTATTAAAACAAAAAAATCCAATAGAAAAAAAATTTCAGTGAAGAAAAGAAAAACATATTTCATATAATTTATACACCTTACATAAATAAAATTTACTTGTCCCTTATCGAAACATCTTGAAATTTCTAAGTTCACTGTATTTCAATGTTGAGCAACAATTTTTCAAAGGTTGCGGTTTGTAATAGTTTTGTAAATAATTCTGTCAATTATCCTTCGAACAAATTTGTTATAAGGTGATTTCATCATTTTCTTCAAGATCATGGAGTGTAAAGAAGTTTTGGTGAAACATGTTTTGTTTCAGATCAAATTTTCAAGTATTTCTCTGGCTAGTTTCTAATATCATTGAAGACTGTTCTAAATTCCTTCAAAACTACCTTCTTGTCTTTCCTTCAACCATTCATCTTTTTCCTCACTTTTTTTTTTTTTCTAACAGCTCTCACTAAAAAACAACACTTCTTAAACTTTCATTTAAGATTGAAATCACTCAAATCGCACGAAGGCATTGAGATATTTTCTCGTCTGAAATTGGACTTAAATAGACTCTTTTGCATGGAAAAATCTTGACACCTCCAACTTGCATGATGTTGATGTTAAATCTTAATCATCCAAAATCCTTGCCACACACTGTGCCACTCCCTACCACACACTGTTCCATTCTCTCGATCAAGTGCATCTCGAGACAATTGAAAATTTTGTTTTTTTCAGGGTTAATCTTGATCGAGATTGACCTTGATATTCTTTTCAAATTTAAAATACTCTTTGAAAGAAACTTCTTGGTCTCTCTTAGGGACATCTCTGGGCAACCTTAACCCGAGATTATACTACATAATGCTTATGTTCTGCTCAGGGTTATCTTAGGGCAAATTTGGCCCGTGATCATTGACATAATTGCTTTGTTTTTTAGCTAGGTGTATCTCGGGACTACGATGGCCCGAAACAGTTAATCTAATTGCTTATGTTTTCAACTCGTGAACTGTTGTGGCAAATTTGGTCCGAGAAGAGTTAACCTCAAGGTCAAATTTTTAATTAAAAAAAATGCACTATCTCGGTGACGCACCCAATCGAGAGAGACTGAGAAATTTTCTTCAAGTTTTTAAAAATTTGGGACGAATATCTTGGTCGATTGAGAGAATGGAACAATGCGTGGCAACGAGTAAAATAATTGTAATCCCCCTTTCGCTTAATCCATGCCCCAAACGTGAAGTGAGTCCACTTTCATCAAGTCTGAGGGTCAAACACTCCCTTAGGCTTTTTTCTACTCCTCTATGCCATAAAAAAAAAAAAAAAAAAAAAAAAAAAAAACCTCTCCCTTCTTTAATAATTAACTAATCTAACCGGCCACCAAGTGACATAATTACAATATCAATAAACTGCAACAAAAATACTTTAAATAAAGAGATAGGAAAGCTAGAGTTTTACGGTATACATAGTATTGTCGCTGTGCATATTTAAAAGATTGTGGTGTTCTTCCAGCTTGGGACGTTTTGAGAAGAAAATAATTATTGAAGTTGTTGTGATCTCGTGGATTCTACAATATCGACAAGTATATGCCAATTTTATAGTGGAGATTATGTGTTGTAGATGAAACATACTTGAGATCATATATTGAGTGATGTTTCTACAACATGAAAATAGATTCCTCAATTTAGAGCGAATCTAAGTTTTATTAAGTGGAGTCCTCTTCATATGAAGAGGTGGAGCCTAAAGTACCCTTTCACTAATACACACACTTAAAGAGAGCCCTAAGATTATTAAGAGAGATTAGTCTCATACTTGGGAGATGCAAAATATCTATTTTAGAAATTGAGCTATTTGGATATTATTATATATATTTTTTGTGTAACTACAAATAAGTAACGTTGTAGTCACTTGACAACAATATATTAGTGAACTTATCTTGTCTAGGCACACTAACCACAACGCGTAGAGGGGTATTTCACCAAACTTGGTTAACAAATTATGCAGTATATGTTTATTCTCGTCTTTGTTTTGTATTTATATTTGATGTTCTTTAAATTATTGTAACCTTCGTATTTAACAAATCGATATGTGTTAGATAACATACAAATTTTAAAAATCTACGATATGTTAGTCTTCTGTCAATGTCATATCTTTTTAATTAGTACCTCTAAGTCAATCTCTAGTAGTTAATTCCTATTATTTAGCCTTTCTTTTACGGAATATAACTTCTATCTCAAAACTTGCGAAACTTTACCACTTTCAATTATTATGTAAACATTTGATAAAATTTTAAATTAAAGTTCGGTTTGTACATGAGAGAAGAAATTGTTTAACTCTTTTACTATCCTAATTAATTTAGAGTATTAATAACGAAATGGATAGGTTGAAAATTGGTATATAATATTAGTGAGATGACATAAAGTATGACAATGGAAAGATTAAAATTTAGAATGGGAGAGTGTATATATATGTGATGTAGCATTCTCATTTGTTGTCAAAGGCCCCCAAAACAAGGAAGTAGTCAATGAAATGAGATAGGCAAAAGATTGAGATATTAGGAATAATTGTCTATTCCTAGAGTAAATGGAAAACACACTTGATCATATAATATAGGTATGAAATGTCATGTCAAATTCCATTCAAATTAATCATAGCCCAATATGCCATACAACTAATCTCCAAAAGCCAAACGCCAAATCATAGTCTACTTCTCAAAGTACTCAAAATATACAAATAAATTAATGCACATTTATTACTTTGAAAAGGAATTATATGCATTAACTTTAAATTAAAAGTTAATAGTTCAATAATAATATTTTTTTTGGAAGGATTACAAATGAAGTTTGATTCTCTTAAACTTTAATTCATTTTAGTTACGATATGTTATAAGGTTCATTTTTGTCTTTTAAATTTTAAAAACGAGTAATTTAATTTGTAAGTGTTCATTTATACTTACAATCAAAATTATAACAAACAAAAATTAAAAATAGAAGGAAAAAATAAACCTTTTAAAATTACAGTAAGACTAAAACAAATATAGCAATAAAAATAATATTTAAACCAAAAACATTTAAAATACTTCATTTTTTTTTTACTATAACACAAAACCTTATTTAAGGTGTTAGGTTTGAGTGACATGATGTATGAAGAATTTTTTTAAATAAAAAAAGAATGAAGTATGAAGTTAGTATTTTTTGATGAGATGTATAAAGTTAAATAATAAATTGAATTATTTAACATTCATAAATTATGAAGTTAAGTTTTGGTTTAAGAAAAAGGAGAAACATAAAAGTGAACATATGATCTAGAATGAATGAATGATAGATATGTAAGGGTGGAAAAGTCAGAAGGCACGTTGGTTCCACCGTCCAGGGTGAATTTGGAAATATTCAAAAGAGCAAAAGGTGGGGGAAGTGATGGTGTTTTAAATTTTAAAATAAGAGATTCAAAGAAAGGACCACGAGGCCAAGATTAAATTTGTTTAATGGAAAAGGGCTGGAAATTAACAAGGACAATTCATTTCTCAATAATTTAGAGAGAGAGGATGAAGAGGTAAAAGATTACATCATCAATTCCGCCGCGAATGGAACAGTGCCTTTGATTTTTGTCTCATATTTTTCCTTCTTCTTTCCTACTTTTGTTCACATCATGTTTTTGTTTTTTCCGATATGACATGATATTCCGAGTAGGATGACGTCTCCTTTTTCACTCTCTCTCTCTCTCTCCCCTCACGGAACCATTTAATTCTCTTCCTCCAAAGGCGGTGCTACAAATTAAGTGGTGGTGAGAGTATGAGCTAAGCACCTGTCATTTCACTTCCCCTTTCTACTTCTAAAAATCTTCTTCGTTTCTTTCTTCCAAAGGACAATTTATGTTGCAAATTCTTCAGTCAATCTTGTTAGTACACAGCAACATACTCAAAATTTTGATTCACATGGATTTTATAGTTCACTTCAGATAAATTTTTAAAATATGTCAAAAATGTTGCTTGGTTTTATATTTAAAAATAAGATAGTTTTAATATTGGACTAGTTAGCTAATTTTGATATTAATTATTTCAACTTTATTTATATAAAAAGCATAAAATTGGGAGAGGCTCGAGCTCCTCGTCTATACGAAATCCACCCATGTTGGCACATCCTTTCCAAAATATATTTATCTTCTCAAGCTCTATTTTCCATCTAATTTTAATAATTCTTTATAACTTTTGACCTCAACGTTATAGTCCGTTAAGAGTGTTTGAGATGAATAGTAGAGGGTGTGAACTTGATATAATTATGAAACTTTGAGGAATAAAAAGTTTATGATGTTGCAAAATTGAAGTTTTAAGAAGTTGGACCCATAAACTCTTTTTGTGGTGAACAATAAATGAAGTTCACAACTTCAATTCTCTCCAACTCTCTTTTTCCTTATCCCTAATATTTTGTGTCAACACTCATGTGACAAGTCTATTTAAGTTATTTTTTTTACTCTCTTTATTTTAGTACAATAAGTAGGAGGGGAGAAAAATTTAAATATTTAATCTCTTAATAAAGAGCGTAGATAATCTCTTGATGAAGAATGTAGATATCATACTAGTTAAAATATATTCATGTTAGTATAATTATATATTAAGCTAGATACATAATAAGTAATACATTTATAAATACATTCTAGATACATGAATTTCTAGATACATACATTTCTAGGTACATGTAACTATGTAAGTAGTGTTCACTACATGAATATTGAATGGTATGTTACATTTATTTTGTGTCTCTAAGTAATGTCTCTCGAGGGACCATTTTTAATATTTTTAATAAGTTATAAATCGTTGAAGTAATAAAGAAATTGAGTTTATGAAGAGAGAACAATAATTCTTGTACAGAAAGAACAGGATGTTATCAAAGTTAGTGCTGAGTCTTGTGGCACCAGTAGTTTAGATGTGAAGAGAGGTGGAAAAAAGATTGGATTTTGATTAGATCAGAAGGAGTTGGATGCTTTGTTGGACGAGGATGAGAGGTATTGAAGGGCGAGATTTGCGGAAAGAGACAAGCTCATGTGAGAGGATAAAATTACTGAACGGTTTCACTGTAAAGCCTCCCATCGATAGAATTAGATTAATGCAATATCAGGAGGAAACGTCAGGAGGGTTGGGTGGCTATGTAGACGGATATTGGTAAAGCCTACGAATCGAACTGAATGCCCCTTTATTCGTGAAGTTTATGGACAAGGTGGACTTCAGGAAGGATTGGATATCTCTCTCTTTTTTTCTTCTATGTGTTGGGTGATTTTTCTTAAAATTGCATGCTTAATCTAGTATTAAATTAATACACTAGGTTCTCATATTTACTATTCTTCAACGTATGAGTATTTCAAAATTCTAAATTAAAACTGATTTTTGGTCTATGCATTTTTTTCTTTGCGTAAGGCCATTCAACCCTTCAATTTGATCATCTATCATTCTTTGCAACACTTGTAATTAACAATTATAATGTGAGTTATATCTATAGTGTTTTCATGATAAAACATTTGAGTTATTGCTTAGATATAATCTATCTTTGTATTTCAACCATATAGATGTTTAAGCTTACATAAGATAACCACATATCTTAATTTATTGGACTCGATTGATGCAAATAAATAAAATAACTCGTTATTGTATTAAATAAAATAATTCATGTGTAAGTTTACAAAATAACGAGAACCACGGGATTTATGAAACCAAACCCAACAAATGTTGCATGGTTATCAGAGACCTCTTAGTTTGGTAGAATAGGTTAGATTATTCGGGATTGGAATGGGAGCCCTCTTTGAGGTGAGTGCATCCCTATATCTTATAGTTGGTATGTCAAAGTCGAAGCAAAAGTCATTGTTGATGGCTTTAAAGCACATTGTGGATGCTTAGAATGAGCAAAATTCATCAATATTGGTAGAGTCGGATATGAACTAAAGTCATCAAGCTTCTTAATCAAAAGATTTATGAGTTGTTTATGTATTTTTTTAAAGATGCAATTTTTTTTGGTCTATTAGATATTGTTTCTATTTTTGTAAAATTAATATAGAGGAGAACAAAGCTACTCACAATCTTGTAACTTTGGAATCTTTTAGGTTCTCTTATTTTTTGAAAGGATTGTGTTTTTTTCCTCCCTATATTTTATCTCTCATCCTCGAGACAACGTCAATTTAAAGAAGAGTAAGAAGGGCACGTACGCCCCCACCGACTTCACAAATTTATATATAATATATACAATTAGTTATCGAGTTACTTAATATAATTAATTTTGGGCAAATAGACAATAACACTGGTTCTTGCCACTAGAAGAAATCAGAGTTCTCTCGATACATAAAATTCTGTTGAGGCAAGAAATGTTAGGAAACAACACATACCCCGACGTCCTAAGGGACGCGTCAGAAGCCTGAATCTTTCCCAACGTTGGACTTGTGAAGTCGGGTAAAGCCAAACCCATTCCCGACGCCATACACATAAACGTCGGAGAAAAGAAAATAATTAAATACTAATTTTCTTTTTCCCCGATGTCATGCATATGTACGTCGAGAATTGGGTTCACTATGCCCCCATTCAATTAAATAATAATTCCTTTTTCCTCAATGTCAATTGCATGGCATCAGGAAAATGAATATTTATTCTCGACGCCATTAGTAACGCATCGGGAATATGGGTATATATTCTCAACACATTACTAATGGCGTTGAGAATATGGGGGTTCTTCTGACGTTTTCGTTATGTGTTGAGAGTTCCTGATAACGTGTATAAATACCCATTATTATAACCATTTTTATTAGAATAATGAGGTCAAAACGCATAAGAAAAGGATCAAAGCACATAACTTATGTTGCAAATACACAAGTATTTAGAAATACATCTTAAATAAACATTATGCCTGTTTTATGTGATTGCCATGTCTAAACGCAGAATGAGTAGAAAGAAAGAAACTAATGAATCAAAGGAGACATCTCGCGCAAAGGCTATGTGATGGGAACTCATTTGGCGATTAACATCTTCAGAAGTAGAACCACGTCATCACGCGAAGAAGGTTCACTAGAAGAAAAGAATGGTAGTTGGAGTTGATGTGACTTTGTAAGGCTGCAATCTGCGCTGACAATCTTAGAAATATAAAAGTTTATCGCAAAAAGCTGCCTATAAAAATGCTTCATCCCAACCAAGCAAAGTAGGCTTGTATGGGCTAGGAGAAGGTCTCAATGAACCATAAAAGAGAGTTTAGATGAACTATAAGTGTATAAAGTCTTCTTCTTCTTCTTCTCCGGTCATACTGTAAGTGAGAGGTTAGAGTTTGAGTGGTGGAGAACCCAATCCCCTTTTCCCCTAACTCTTAACAATTGTCATTTTCTTTTTACTTTTCACTTTTGTATTCTTTTGTAATATATGTGTTCATATTGTACAATGGCCTGAGGCCTTCATTATTTGATATATTGCATTATTATACACTTTCAATCCATCATGTCTTCACTCTCCTTCAGTCAATGTGTCATTTGTAATGTAGACGTGTGATAAGTTCTTGATAGGATGTTTTGCTTATAAGTCTTATGGCGTTAGTCGAGCTATTCCCATCATGTGGTCAACGTCAGTCGCCAACTACTCGAGAGGAAAAGTAGCAAGGACCTAACTAACGCATGCAAGGAAGAATTTTTCATCTTTCTTCGTGAGATCATTTTAATATTTGTATCTTGGAAGGAGAACAATTGTGGATAGTAGGCACCAAGAGGTTGCTGTCCTTAATTGCGAAATCCTATAAGGTTTATAAGTCATATAGATCTCGGCAAGCGACCATTTTTTGCATATAATGACTTCAGAGAAGCAAACCTTAATTAGAAGTATGGTTTAATAAGTTATATTGCATTAAGGTTATTGCACTACTTAATCCCATGATAATGCATAGACATTCCTTCCTTCATTTCTCTAATATAAGTTAGTTCACATTGTCATTCCGCTATATTATTCCCTCTTTACATACTCTCACGACTTAGTTTAATAGTTGAGTTTAGTATAACATTTCTTATATTTTTTATTCTTTAATTCTTTTAGGCCGCCTAGATGATAAGTAATTCCTAGAACTAATGTCTTGAATCAATTCCCTGTATTCGACCCTAATCATCCAGTAAAGCTACTGTTTCACTTGCACTTAGGCAAGCAGTAGAAAAATTTGTACTCAACAAGAACTCAGTAGTTACCTGATAATTAAAGAGGTACATAGTGACAATTCCGCATGTAGTGATCATGACTAATGACTTATCGCGTAGAATTAACTGTGTAATTAACCATCCCTGAGTCAGAACCAAACTCCACACAACAGAGTTTCAACAACCAAGTTTTGGCACAGTTGAGGAGAAATTGAATTTTCAGACTTTAGAGTAGGATATTACTTTGATATTAGGCATAACATGTGGTCTTGGTGAATCATGCGTTCAATTGAAGATCGCATGAAGAGGTTAAGGTACAAGAGTAATCTATGATTGATGGAATCGACCCCAAGATCAATGTATCTTTCGGTAAGTAGCCAAGAGAAATCTCAATGGATGCGTTCAATCGCAAATGAAGATCAGAACCTCTATTAAGGCGGCAAGAAAGCGTCCCAACGTAAAAGCTGGTGAGATTAGTATCTCACCTAGCTATGCGATAAGGACCAAGAAAGATTATTTGAACATTGCGATAAATGATTGGGAGCAGAGACTTATTGCAATGAATAATCACAAGGTAGAGAGTCATGATGCAAATGATCTACGGAGTTCAGAAATGGATGCGGTCAAAAAAAGCTATGTGAATCAAAATCGATGATACCACAATTCTTCCTCATTGAAGAACCTAAACACGTGGATCCATCTGTAATGTATAATTCTTCCATTTTTTTTAATAAGAATTACATCCCTAGACTTGTGTACATACTTATACTTTTATACCTTTATAATTATTCTTATACTTGTAAATTAGTTTTGTATATCCTTTAGTCTTAAAATAGGGATCGTGCCTAGTTTACAAAGTCATAGGCCGATAGGATATAAGACAAATGCAACGAAGTTAGTCTATGAGAAGGATTGAGTTAAAGTACATCGGGCATTCTGACCTTCTCGTACGACAGGACTGAGAGGAGGTTTCATTGGGAAGCGTTAGGATTTTTAGGGAGTATGAAACGTCTCATCACTCTTTAAAGTTCTTAAACTTTCAAGAAGAAATGAATACGCCGCACCTCAAGCCACAAGTTGTTTGTTAGGATTATCACGCTACATTTAATACGACATGACCTTAACCATACGGTAACCAAACCTTTAAAAATCCTGGTTAAGAATGCCTATTTAAACCTTTCAAAACCCTGAATCTCAACATTCAGCCAAACACAACATGTCGCGAAAACATAAGTTACCATCTCCTTCAAATCAGCATCATCTTAAGACTTTTTCTCCAGTGTCTTCCAGTTATTTCTGTCTATCTTTCCAAGTTATTCCCTTCCATCTTTCATCAAGGAGTACTCCCCATACAAAACCCCTCATAAGAACACAAAGTCCTAAGAACCAAGTAACCCACCTTCTCGCCACATTGTACGGTAAAGTCACAATAGATAAAAGAAGGAGAGATAGGTTAGGGAGGACTAAGGGAGAAAATATAGGAATGAAAGAAAATGTAAGGGAAGAAGCAAAAGAAAGTGAAAAGATAGACAGAAATAAAAGAAAATGTAATAAGAAGAACAGAAGAAGAAGAAAGAAGAGGCAAGATAGCCACACAAGGAAGGGGGATATTGAGCTTCCAATAGAGAGCACTTCCCCATCTGATGCTGATTTTAAAAAATTATCAAAAAGGGCCCAAGAAAGAATAGCGAAAGAAATTTGGGTGCTTGGAAGAAGAAGTGAAGAAATAGAGTTGGAGACAGAAGTGGAGGAGGAAGCTGCCAATGAGTTTGAAAAAGAAAGCGACCAAATAATTTTTAGGAGGAGGAAGTGCCCATTTGCAAGAAGGAAAGAAAAAAAATACAATAAAAAAGCTCTTGCGGGCACAAGTAGAAGGAAAAGGCGAAGGACAATTATGACCTCATCACCATATCCATATGAAAAAGGACAAATCAAATACCTCAAACTCAATTAAGAATATAAAGGGGTTGAAGAAGGGACGGTAATGGCATTGAAGACAAGACGAGGAGGAAGCCTTAGGATCGAAGAGAGGACAATCCCTTAAGGCTGAGGAATCCAAGGACATCTTGTTGTGTGTCCACTGCCTTGACCTCTATGTTACAATATTTCACCTCCAAGGACAAATCACTCAAACACCTCGCCATTCCAAATTGCAAACACTCCCCACCCACAACTCTTTCAAACAAACCTTAATTGCCCACTCCTGACCTTAGCAATTTTACAACGCATTGTGCACCGGTAGCACAAGTGAGGATAACTCCATCGAAATCATCTCCATAGAGACCTCCTTTACTGTCGTAGTCTTAAAAGGATATGCTAAGTGTCATTAATTGTTTGGTATTTTAGTTACGCAAATGTAATTTTTATTTCTTTGTACTTATGTTATTTTCAATACAAGTCTCGGTCTATGATATAATTCTTTTGAATTTAATCTTTCTTATCTCAAGCTTGGCTCCCCCCTTTTTAGTATTCTAATTTTTCTTGGCATTTCAATGATACTTCAATGAAATAAACTGTGTGAAATAAAGTTTCATTTGTTATTTAGGCTTTTTACTTGTTAAGGAACCTTACTTAGGTAAGATTTCTAGAGTTTATTAGGTGAGCAAGCTTTACCTCAAACCTCTTTTGTAAAATTTTTCTACAAATAGTTTTACAATTCATTTTTAGCAATGAGGACATCGTCAACTCGTAAATTTGGGGTGTAATAGATCCACGCTAAAGCTTTTGAAAAATTGTTACAAAATCCTCTAGGGCATTGTTATAGAACAAAGTGTTTTAACAAAAGTTAAAACTTTGCCAAAAATTTGAAAAGTTTGAAATCTTTCTGTATTTATTCACTCAATCAAAATAACCACTTATCGCATAACTCATTTATAAACTTGCATTTTACTAACATGAGTCTCTTTGCCCATTATTCTTATCGCAAGGCCTTCATTGCGTTAGTAATTTGTGATCGAAGCCCTATATTTACTTGACACTATATTAACGTCAAGTAATCCAATTTTTGTAGTAGTGAAAGCTAGATTTGAGACTTGCTTGATGCAAGAGATTTGCATGAGCATGTTACTCTAGTTGAGTTAAAGCTTTAGCATGAGATTATTGAATATGTTTTAATCTATACCTGAGATTTCTTGAGTTGATAGCAACCTTACCAGGGGAGATTATCCTATGCATAGAGGTCAGTTGATGAGGGTATCCAATAGATGTTTAGAGTCATAGAGATGAGGACCTCTATGGACGCTTATAATTTTTCATCTTATAATAACTATAACGAAATAGAGTGCTACTGGCGTCTAGAGTTCTGTCTCGTAGATACATGAAATTCAAGGTATATAGCAAGAAATAAAAGAGAAAGCTATGAAAGTTAAGTTTGAGAAAAAGAATTGTTTTGCTAAGTTTACTTATTGCACATAGTTTTAAATAAACATGTTTTATTTTAAAAAACAATTACTCACAAGGCTTTATAACTAACTCTTCAATGTTTTATTTTCCTTACAGGTAGAGATCGTGGTTCTGACACTTGTTAGAAATATGCCTACTCTCCTAGAAGCTTGATTTAACATTCTTGAGTATGACTCATTCTATTAATGCATTTTGGTTTGTAATTAAGTTAGTAAAGGATGTAGTTGTTGTGTTTGTAATAGACTAGTAAAGGACTTTAGAGTTGTGTTATGTAATAGTGTCGTGTGGATGAGACTCTGGTGTTACTCATGTCTATGTTAGACTTGTTTAAATAGGTTGTCCATTAGAATAGACAAATCTATAGATGATTAATGAAGTTTTATATTTATTCTAAAGGACTTTACAGTTGTGTTATGTAATAGTGTCGTGTGGATGAGACTCTGGTGTTACTCATGTCTATGTTAGACTTGTTTAAATAGGTTGTCCATTAGAATGGACAAATCTATAGATGATTAATGGAGTTTTATATTTTCAGGTTTTAGATGTTTTTCTTTTTCCACAATGTGTATGTTTAGAAAAGAGATAGTTAAAGATTCAAGCTAAGCATAGTCGACAAGTATCGTTAGAAGGAGAAAGATATCGATAGACTTCACGTTGCCATCTTGGGCATAGTGAGGCAAGGCTCCGAGATGAGGTGTGACATGTCAAGCAGATCAACTGTTGCTACATAGAAACTCAAGGTAGCTGTCACATTATTTACTGCTATATGTTGACGAGATTTTAAATTGTAGATTCAGGCAAATAGGAAATTTTGAAGATAAAAGTTATAAGTTTCTAAAGAATTTGATATAAAAGAATTGAGAGCTCCTAAACAAATCTTGGAGATTGGTTTGCATGAAGGTTATTTGTAATTAATTAAAAAGAATTAAGTTAATTGTCACTACTACAAATTTGACCTTCTTTGATGTGCAAAACACGTCAAAAAATGTCTTCCTTGATGATATTTTCCCATCAAGTAGGCATACATCAAGAAAGCCCGACCATCAAGAAAACTTGTCATCAGAAACTCTTTCTTGATGGTATTAGCTATCAAGAAAGGGAACTTCGATGTTTTTTACCATAAAATACCTAATACCTATTCTTTTTTTCAATTTTACTTTTCCTTTTTCTTTTCTCACATTCACCTTAGCTCCGTGCTAATTGACATATTCATGAGATTGATTAATCCCTCCTCAATGATTCTTGTACTAACAATTGTAATGTTGAAATCCAAATTTATAAACAGCTTGTCCACGGTACATACAAGTGTCAATTGAGTTAAGCTCATGTTAGTAAGCTTCTACAGCTTCTACAGCTTCTACAAATTTTAAAATCCCTAAATTACAGGCTTTCAATTCAACTCATTAAAGTTGAACACAATAACTAATTTAATTTTGATAAAGTCACTTATTTCAATCTGATTATAATTACAACAAATTAACTTTTAAAAAAGTAGTATTGTATTATTGAGGAATAAAAAGTAATAATTGGAAAAAATAGTAAAGATTTAAGAATACTATGGATGGATATCGTGTTTTCTAAACCTGTTAACAAGTGTTTTCTGAGCCCGTTAACTTTGATGAATATTGTGGGAAACTGTTTTTTTCTTGATGAGCAATGTCCATCAAGATATCATTTTTCGTGATGAGCCTTGTCCATGTTCTTATCCTAAACCCAAAATTATAAATTTTTTTCGCGATGGGCAATGTCCATCAAGATATCATTTTTCTTGATGAATCTTGCCCATGATCTTGTTATGGTTTTTGTCCATCAAGAAACCCTAAACCCACAAGAAATCCAAAACAAATATATTAATTTTTTTCGATGATGACCATTGCAAATCAATAAAATTGATCCCTTGATGGGCCTTGTCTACCAAGAACACCTAACTAACTTGATGGAAATTGCCAGTCAACTAATATATTATCTTTATGTTTATTGTTCATCGAGAAATAGTTTTCTTGACGTTTGTAGACCATCAACAAAACTAAGGGAACTTTTACCCTCAAGGAAATCAAGAATCCAAAATTTTTAATGTTTTTTCGTATTCCTGCAACAAAATAAAGGGACTTTTCTTAACGTATATGATTGTCAAGATAAATATTGTATCAAGAAAAATATTTTTTTTTTAATAGTCATTTGCCATGACTATCTAGAAATCAAAATTTGCATGCATAAAAATGACCAAATTTTTAGTAGCGTCCGTATAAAATTAAACATTTGAAGCCAAATTAATAGATCGTCATGAGTATCAATTTGCAAGGAGAAATGAAAATAGTCGTGAGTTTCACCTGTGGTCAAAGAAAAAATATTTTTGAGTTTATTATTATGCAATTTTCTTTCAACTTGTGAGTTTATTATTGTGTACTTTCTTTCCATTTTTATCGAGGGTTTTGTAAGTTTCGTTAGACTGATTTGTGAGCATTTTTCTAGAGAAAGGTGAAAGAAATTTATTCTAGAGCGTTAAACTCTTGACCATTCTCCCAAACCATTTTAGTATAGAAGTTGCACATATTGGTAGTAGAGAACTTATTTTATTAATGTTCTTGTTCCTAGAGAGCTTAGGTTCAGTTATCTATTCTTTTAAGCTAACGAGTTACAAATTATTTATTTTATATAATTTGAAATTTGAATTTGATCCAAGATTGTTGGATAAATTATCGTATGATTTTAGTTGATTAGGTTAGATTGACATCACCACATCACTCTCCAAATACAAGACACGTGTATAAAAGTTGATCAAGTCTTAAGTACCTCAATAATTCTGAACAAATGAATGAATGTGCAACTTTGCTTCAAAACAACAAAACCATACATTATTTTTTAATAAAAAAAAGTGCATCTTTTTATTTCATTTAATTGTAAAGACTAAGACATGCTTAATTTAACGATGATATATCTAATACATATATTATATACATTTAAGAAAGTAACTATAGAGAGGGTTATGAGATTGTTCTCCAACCCACTTAATCAATCTCTATTTGTTTCCATGTGCTGGCAAAAGAGATCTCCCCATCATAGTTTGGTTTCATTCCTGCGCTAGGGTTTTCGTTTTGGGTGTTTCTTTGTGAAGTAGAAGAAGACTCAATAATAATAGCTTCATTAGAACCATCATTCTTACATCCTCCTTGGTTTGATTTATTTGCGTCTTTGTCCTTCATTTGGTAATGACCGTCACCTTGAGAATGAAAATAATAAGTTGATTTTGAAGTGAATGGCTTTTTGGAAAGGCTTCGTTTTGACATTTTTTGCCACTTTTTTAGCCCTTCAACTATGCCGTCTGTGAATACTGTTCTCTTCGGCCTTGTTCCCATCTACCACAAATTATTATTATTCCACACATCAACTTGGGATTTTGTATTTTATTTAAAGAAAAAAACCCTTAAAATAATTAAGCAATGTCTTCATTATTGTGTGTATAGTCCATAATGATAGTTTCTGTTTATTAAAACTAATCTAACACCACCAATTTGAAAATAATAATGATTTGATTTGATAAAAGCTATTTCATGGTTTTACATAAATGCTCCGTAGAAGATTTAGATGTTTTCGACCAATTTAAATAATTGTTCAAACTATCTTTGATTATATATTTCTAAACCATAAAACTAGCTATCATTATCCAAAAACATTAGATTGAATTTAAACTATTATTAATTAATTTATAAACATGTTTTACGTTTAAAAAATTATATCATACGATATATCATATAATTTATAATATATTATATGATACACATTTCAATCCAACACAAAAGAAATGAGTTTAAAACATCAAAAGTGATATTTATTATAAAATAATCTGATTTAATATAATTCTATTTTTAAAATTTTCAAATATATCTAGATACATTTCAGATGCATAAATTTTAATGCATATTTGTATTACAATGTTCTAAAACAACCCTAAAAACTAAAATTTAGATGAGTGCTAACCAGCACACATTCGTTGAATTTAATAAATCTAAAAATATGAAACTAAGATAATTCAAATTGTGTACGAAATAAGAGGTGGTATGGGTTCTTCTTGCAAGTTAATAAACAATTGCAATATCTTCATTCCTTCTACTGAGGCATGATTTTATCCCAAACTCAAACTGTTCAACCAATATTTTATGATTTTAGAAATTCATTTCTTTCAACACTTAACAAATATATATTACAATTTTGGTATGCTTTACTTTAATTTTTGCGTACCCATGTCCACGTGAAAAATGCCACTTGAAATGAGTTCTGCCATTTATAATAAATTTAAGTTATAATTTCATCAACCAGATGTATTTCTTATCATTTATAGATATGATATGCTAATTAAAAATGCATGCCCGACAAATTCAAAATATCTTCAGATGCAAATTATTTTGGTTTTAGTTTGATAGCCTGCAATGAATATCCCATATAAATAATCACCAAATAAAATATTTAAAAAAAAATAAAAATGATTTATTTGAAAGACTCTTAAAATTAACTCTCTTTGTGTTTTGTATGTATTCTTCTTCACAGTTGGATCATTTTCAATGCAACATATCAATCCTATTTATAGGATTATCTATATCCATAAATTCACACTATCAAATACATATAACAACTAATTTCCTACTTAATCATCAATGTATCAAATTTCAAATAAGCTTGTCAACTATTCATCAATTAATATATAACTTTCACATATTTTAGTTCGGTAACTTATTTCAATTAAAACATGCTTTAACTTTTCAACATCTCCCCTTAAGCATGTTTTTTAAGAACTCCAAGCAAAGTTCTTAACTTGTTAAACACATCAACTTTAAATAGCTGTGTGAAAAAGTTTACAATTTAATCTTCGGTCTTCGTATATTCAACTTAAACTTACTTCCTTGAAATGTACTATCGGATAAAGTGAAATTTTGTATCAATGTGTTTGGTACGATCATGAAACACGAAGTTCTTCGCTAGAGCAATTGTTGACTTATTGTCTACATGGATCACAGTTGGACCATCTTGCAAAATTTTAATTGTCTTCAACAAATTCCTTAACCAAAATGCATGACACATACATGAAGTTGCAACAACATATTATGCCTCACAAGTGGATAATGTCACAATAAATTGCTTCTTAGAACTCCAAGTAAATACAGTATTACTAACACAGAAAACATATCCACTAGTGGTCTTTCGATCATTAGTATCTCCAACCCAGCCACAATTGAAAAAGCCTTCTAGCTTGAATTCGTTAAATGAAGAATAAATAATCCACAGTCAAGCGTACCTTTTGAGGTAGCAAAAAATTTTCCTTGTCACTTTTAAATGAATAGCGCTGTTGGAGATTCTATGTGCAAATCAAATATCTCAAATCTCCAACCAAACTTTTGAAATGTGAATGATCAACAACATCTCCTTCTTCATGTTTGGACAGTTTGATGTCAATTTCAATCAGAGTTGTGACAGGTTTAGAATTGATCATCTTAAACTTCTCTAGAATTTCTCAAGCGTAACGTTCTTAAGAGATGAAAATACCTTCCTCTGACTCCTTCACCTCAATGCCGAGATAATATGAAATCAGTCCAATATATCTGTCATTTCAAATTCTTGAGTCATTGCCATCTCAAGATCTTCAAACACACTTGTACAGTTTTTTGTAAAAATTAAGTCATCCACATACAAACAAACCAACAAAATATCGCCATGACCGTTAGTCTTAGTATAAAGAGAATGTTCTCAAGGGAATCTGAAATACTCATTGTCAAAGAAATATTTGTTGATTATGATATTCCACATTCTTGGCACTTGTTTCAATATGTACAATGTCTTCTTCAATTTTAGAACTTTATCCTCTTGGCCTTTCACAATATAACCAAGAGGTTGTTCTCAGTAGACTTCTTTTTCTATATATCCATTCAAGAATGTTGATTTGACATCGGTCTGAAAGATCTTCCAATTATTTTGAGAAGCAAGCACAATTAACAATCTTATAGTCTCCAAACGAGCAACGAAAGCAAATATTTATCGTAATCAATGCCTTTTCATTGAGAATTGTCTTTGCAACTAATCTTGCTTTGTATCTCTCCACTTCTCCCCTTTCATTTCTTTTATCTTGAACACTCATTTGGCACCTTCTACTTTCTTTCCACGTGGAAAAGTAGCCAGGAAGTTCTAATGTATCATTCTTCCTTATGGCTTTTATCTCTTCATCCATATCAATCTTCCATTTGTCATTTTGAAAAGCTTCTTCAAAATTCAAAGGTTCATTATCACCAAATAGACAAAAAAGTGTAAGGTCATTAAAACTTTTACTTAACTCTTCAATTTCATCATATATATCTCACAAACTTCTTCTATGCCACGCCCTTTCACTTGAATTTCCGATGGTGAAGGTGTCTTTCCTGTGAAGTGATTAGAGATGTTGGTGGTTTTGATGGAGAAGCAATGTTATTAGGCTCATCATGATCATAAAAAAAAATGAAAATTTGTAGTCATCTTCTGATTTGTCATTTCAAATCCATGATGCTTCTTCATCAAACACAACATCTCTGCTTACCATCATGAGCAATAGATGGTTTTATTCTTGTCCATGCCTGTTAAAGAGTTTTGTTCCACAAACTTCTTGTAGGGAAATGATTGAACAAGTACATTGCACATTCAACAGCTCGTGTCCAAATTCTTTTGGCATATATATTCTTGCTCTTCAACATGATTCGAGCTATGTTAAGTATTGTTCTGTTCTTCCTTTCAAATCATCATTTAGTTAAGGAGTAAATAGAACTGTCGTAGGACGAAAAATTCCATTTTTTGCGTAAAAATCTTTGAATTCGTTTAAAAGTGAATTCACCTCTCGTGCCTAATCTCAAAGCTTTTATATAATAACCACTTTCTTTTTCAAACAAGAGTTTTAAATCTCTTGAACGTGATGAATACCTCTCATTTCTCTTTGGCAAAATAAACCTATGTTTTTCGATTGAAATCAACAATAAATAATAAGAAATAATTATTCTTAATTACCTAAAGGACATGGTTTGATCAGTCCACAAAGATAAGTTTGAATTAACTCTAGCAATCTCCTTGCTCTCGAAGATAATTATTGTGGAAAACTATTCTATGATTGCTTGTTGTAAAGACAACCATCACAAAATTGATCTAGATGTTTGACATATGGAAGCCCTTTCACCACATCCTTCTTTGATAATAGTTTCAAGCCATCAAAGCTCAAATGCCCAAATCTCATGTGCCAAATCCAATTTGGATTCTTCAAACATTTACGAGGTGTTTGACATATGACAACCTTTTCACCATATATCCTTCCATGATATATTACACCAACTCATTGTTTAGCCCAACTTTACATGTTGGTGGAGTTGAGTTGGTATATTATACCAACTCACCCTAACTTTGCCATCTCCCTAATGTTTTCAATTGGTTCACCCATCAACCACCATCGACAATTACCATTTTCATACATCCAACTCCGATGACTGATCTTTGGCTCCAACAACCATCTTTGACGATCGATTTTTGTCTTTGGCAACCAACTTCGACGACAAACTCGAACGATCACCTCTGACAACCACCTTTCCATAACTAACTCTACGACTAATTTTTGACTCCAATAACAAACTCCAATGAAAATCAACTTCGATGACCATATTCACGAGATGAATTTCATGCTCCGACAACAAACTCCAGCGACCATTTTCAATATATCCATTTTGTGCAACCAACTTCTGTCTTTGACAACCACCTAAGCCTATAAACTTTGGCGAAAATCACATTTAATAATCAACTTCAACAATCACCTTCAACTTCGGACTCCAACAACTACCTCTCTACGATAAACTTCAGCAGAAATGACCTTTGATAATCAACTAGAATGACAAATGCTCTTGAGTACTAGAAAAATAAGTCGGTTGGCAAAAGTGCTTTTAAGTACAAAATTGAAATTACTAGTTTATAATATTTAATAGTCGTCTTTTATAGTAATTGAATATTGAGTAGTTGTCTAAAAATGATCAGGTTATTCTTATAGATTTACTTGTCACAAGCATTCAAAGAATGGTGGAACAAAAAAAAAAAAAGAGAAAAAAAAATATTTGTTGATTTAAAACATTTTTAGCAACAATTTGTGGATATGAAGATATATTATTTGATGATTCTCCAAATTTGATGGAATTGTTGATGAAATGTGGTCATTTCATTGACTGCTAAGATGGAAAATCATGAAAGAGGAAAAATACAAACCAAAAATAGGAAGAAAAATAAAGATAAAAATAAAATAAATGATAAATTTATGAAGAAAAGCTCTTTTGTTTTACATTTTAATTTATCTATGTTAGTGCAGAAAATATAGTTAGTTAATTGTTGTTCATTACTAAGAAAAATGAAAAAAACTTATATATAAAAACAAAAGAAAAATACAATCCATATTTTATTCAATCATAGATATGTAGAATTATTGAGTAAAAAGTTTAATAGGTATAAGAAACATATTATTTTAAAGAAAAAATTAAAAACAGACATATGAACTCTCCAGACATATGAACTCTAGAGATCTTATCTCAACTCAGTGTCCCCAAACAATTCATTAACATCAGTTTGAGTGTTTAGTAAAAACGTTGTATTTTTCGTCACTTGCACTTTAGCAATCATTTCGTCATGATTTTCTCTTATAAAAAAACTATAATCATTTATCAAAATATTATAGCCTTTCTCTAAGAGTTGTCCCAAACTCAAAATATTGCTTTTCATATTGGACACATATTAAACGTTAGGATAAACTCGTGCTTCTCATTCTTCAAATTGATTAAAATTTTACATTTTCGTTTAATTGAAATTTTTGTGGCATCACCAAATATGATATTGCCACCAACATATTCATCAAAAGCTCCACGAACATTGATTTACTTCCACACATGTGATTGCATGCACCACTATCGAGATACCATGCATTGTTTTCACATGTTTTCTCATTTTTGCATGCTAGAAGCAATGATGACCCATCGCTTTCTTCATCTTTCTCAGCATAATTTACATTTTCTTCAACTTTATTTCTACATTCCCACGAATAATGACCAAATTTATGAAAATTATAACAACCTGTCTATAACATCCTAGGCCTAGGATTTCAAATTTGGATTTCTGACATTCCCCTACATCCCTTTGTGACCTGACAAACCAACACTAGTCCTTTCAGTATGCTTTGTCCGTACTCACATGCATCCTAGGTAAATTCTCAAAAGGTCACTCAATATAGAATTGTTTCAAGCGAAGCACACTGAACTTTGGAGTTTCTATGATTAAGCCACGGAAAAGGAAGGTGCACACCTTGTTGGTATAGGAATAAACTATTTATTCTTTTAAGCCTTTCCTAACCTTATTTTCATGTCCTCAAGATCCCTCTCCTTCAGATGTGATATCGATTTATTCATGTCCCCTCCTAAACTTAGGGCGTGACATTGTCTTTTGTCATACCTCCTTTCATTAATTTGATCTTTCTCCCATGACCTAGAATAATTTTGTCTTCCACGATCTCTTGATGAATTTGAGTTTGAATTACTTTTATCAAATTTTCTTTGACCATAGTTTCCTCAACCTCGACCCACTACAAGAAATCGGAAAAATTGAGACGCCAAAAACAACGTCGGCGAAAGGTGCGTCGCCGTTGATCACTTTTCGCCCACGCACGAAACGGTATGTCGCGAAAGTGACTTTCCACGACGCACAAGAACCAAACGTTGCGCAAAGGTTAAAATTAAATTTAATGTGTCAACTTTCCGCGACATACAACAAAAAGACTTCGCGAAAAGGTTAAAATTAAATTTAATGTTTTGACTTTCCGCGACGCACCAGTGTGTGCGTCGCGGAAAGTCACTTTCGGCAACGCAGAGAAACAAGACATTGCTAAAAGTCAAAAGTTAAATTTCTGCGACGCACACAATGCGTTCGCTTTTCGCGACGCACAACAGTAAGACGTCGCGGAAATTTTAAAATTAAATTTAATACTCCACTTTCAGTGATGCACAAGAAGCAAACGTCGCGAAAAGCTGCAAATTTAAGTGTACGAATTGAAGTGACAATGGTGACCTTTCCGCGACGTGTGGCAGGTACACTTCGGGAAATATTTACATAATTAAATCATTATTTAACCTTTCTGTGACGTTGGGATTACTCGACGTAGGAGAAAGGGTCATTGACGTGACAATGGTGACCTTTTCGCGATGTGTGGCAGGTACACGTCGGGAAATGTTTATATAATTAATTCATTATTTAACCTTTATGCGACGTTGGGGTTACTCGACGTCGGGGAAAGGGTCCTCTATTTATTTCCCTTCAACACAGAATCGATTGCAAAATGAAAGGAAGAGAAAATCGACCAAGAGAGAGGGAGAGGAAGAGATTCGTGTTGTCGTCCGTCCGTCTTTGTCGTCATCGTTGTCGCCGGCTCATCTCCGTCCTTCTCCGAATCGCTCATCTCCCTCTCTCATTCCTTGTATTTTCTCTCTTTCCCTTCTCTGAATCACTCATCTCCGTCCGTTTTTCTATCCAATTTCATTCTCCAAAAACGATTAATTGCTTGGAAATAGACTAATTTATCAGCAACAACAACCATATATGACAAAGACATAAATAATGGAAGAATTTTGCGACGCCGCGTCGCGAAAGCCTTTTACGATGTGCTTCAGCGTGCGTTGGGAAAATTTTTCCCATCGTTGACGTGAGCTACGTCAAGGAAAGTATCCTCTACGTGCTTTCCCCGACGTGCCTGCCGACGTCGTCCTCGACGTCGCAGTAACCTTTCCCGACGTTGGTAAGGGTTTTCGGCGACGTATTGCGACGTCGGAGAAACTCATATTTCTTGCAGTGACCTTTGAAGTCACCATGTCCATGATTGCCACCAGGTCTTTGACCTCAATGGCCTTTTTCAAGGCTATCTTCCTTACCATTCAACTGCAACTTTGGTTGAAACAGTTGCTCAGTCGAGTGCTTGTTCTTCTTGAGAAGCTTCTTTTCACGAGCTTTTGTAAAGAATCAGTTGATCAACGGGCAATGGACTCAAATCCTTTGTGTCTTCAATAGTTGAAACGATGAAATTGAATTTTTACATTCAATGAGCAAAGTATCTTTTTTACTATTGTCTTACTATATCTTGTCATTTCATTTATTACTGCTAGCAATCTTGAAGTATAATCTAAAATTGATTTAGACTCCTTCATATGCAGTGTTTCATCATCACCTCTCAATTTTTGGAGGCAAACCTTTTTTACTCGATCTACTCTTTTATACGTATTCTCCAAAAATTTCCATGCTTGATGTATAGTAGTTGCTCCAGAAATCTTCTGAAAATTTGAATCATCAATGACTTGATGAATGATGGTGAGAGCTTTTTGTTTTTTCTTTCTTGTGTGTTTTGTAAAGTTTCTCGTGTTTGACTCAAAGTTGCGTCACTTTTTTATTCTCTTCGTAACTATTATTAATAAAGTCCCACACATCTTGTGAATAAAGTAGAGTTTTCATTTGAATACACATCAATTGCTATAAATTTCTTTTGTAAGTTGACGTACCTGGAAGGGAACTAAATTGCTGTTTGCTATTTGCAAAAGCAACTTTTTTCTTAAACTCCAAACTCAAGCTCTGATACCTGTTTTTTGGAAGTATGTGATGAACTCCTCAAATAAATAATCACCAAAAATAGAATATTCGTGAGAAAAACTTTAAAAAAAAAACTAAATCGGAAGACTCTTAAATCAACTTTATTTGTGTGTATTGTTCTTCATACTTGGTTTCATATTCAGTACAACAAATTGATCCTATTTATAGGAATGTCTAGATCCATACCTTCATGCTATTAAATACATATAACAATTAAGTTCCTACTCAATTAATCAATGTATCTAATTTTAAATAAGTTTGTCAACCATTCATCAATTAATATATAACTTTTACATATCTTAATTTTGTATATAACTTATTTCAATTAAAAAATGCTTTAACTTTTCAACCCCGCTTAATTTTAGTTTCTACATTTTGAAATTTAGTATAATACCTTGCTTCTACCTATAGATTCTTTATTTTGTAACAATGTGAGAAGCTTTTGAAAATTAAAAGCAAGAATAGCTTTTGAAATGATCGGTAAATTCAAACGAATGAATAAAGATAAATTTAATATTAATGACTTGAAACCTAAGCCCAAAAAAGTGATTAAAGTGTTTCTTTGATTTATAAAGTTTTAGAGTAATAAAATTGGGGGAAATTAAACGTGCATTCATTTTAGAAACTAAAAAACTAAATGTCATATTTGATTTAAAACTAAGCTGATACATGTGCCATTTCCAACCTATTGCTTTTTTTCTTCGGCCTTTTTAATTAGAATAATTAAAAAAACCAAACAAAAATTTGGAAATAGTTGTAAAATCTTGTTTTTGAATTTCTGAGTTCGAATTCATGATGAAAATCATGCTAACAAAGAAAGCCAGTTTTAATAAACCCAATAAACCCAATTAAAAAAAAAAAAAACAAAAGTGAAATAGTTATCTAACAAACTTTTGTTTTTTCATATGCATTTTTTAAATGATTATAAACATTATAAACATCATTTTCACCCATTAGATTTGGAATATGATGAGAGTGCGCTAAAAATACTAAAATATTGACATACGCCTCTTAATCCCAATGACATCCATTAGTCGTTTTTTAATTAGTAAAGAATAAGAAATTAGAGATCAATAGGTGTACCTAAGGAGTGACAGGGATACACATCCCTAACGGCTAACACTCTCATCATGTCCTGGTTCGAAAGGATGGAAGAAGATCGGAAAGTACAATGGGGTGATAGGAATGTAATTAAAGATATCTCTATCACCCATTAATATCTTAGGTTAAAATTAAAAAACATAGATCAAATTAATTTAGAGCCAATACTGTTTTATTATGAAAACAAGAGCATAATTACCTGAATTAGGACGAACTGAATTAGATAGAGAAGCCAGCTGGGTTTACTAAACCAAAATAGTTGATCATGAGGCTTCACTACAAATGCTCCTCTGCTCACAGGCTTCCTTTTGCTACTTTCTACACACATTTTTGTTATAATCACTTCCAGCTTTGTTCCCACAGTTACTACAATCTTTTCAAATTTTCACAAAATAATGAAGCCCCACGTATATAAAAATATAATACGAGCTAGTGATAATTTAAAAATAGAATATCTAAACTGTGTCACACTTTTTTCATTTTGCAAATATATATAATTTTTTAGTGTATGGATTGTATCATGTGTACATCAATAGTGTGTATCAATTGTACTTTGTATACATCAATAGTCTTTCAATTATATTTTAGTACGTAGTGTATCAAGTGTATCGTGCGTGCATATCAAGAATATCCACACTTTTCTGACATTTCATGGGTTAACTTTGAATGCTTGTCGTTTTTGTTAAAGCAATAAATTTGGACTATGAAACTCATTTTTTCAAATTTGATAGAAGCTCGCGAAATAATAATGTATTTTTTCTTTACAATTCTAAAAGGTATTTTCAAAATTAGTAAAATAAATTAAAATATTTACAAGCTATAACAAAATTTTGAATTTTATTAATGATAGAAACTTATAGACTTCTATTACTGTCTATCAATGTCACTTATAGAAGTATATCAGTGTTTCTATCAATATCTATTATTACTAGAATTTGAAATTTGCTATATGTCATAAATATTTTGTTAAATTTGTTATTTTTGACATTTTATCCTAATAGCAACTTTCTTTCTTTTCTCTTTTTCTTCATTGGGTGAGTTTAGTCCTTACCACTAATGGGATGAAAGGGAGCCAATAATAGTTGTAGAACTCTGCACAAAAATCAAATAAAAATTTTGAATTATAAGACACTAACTGTGGTCAACTAATTTGAAAGTAATTTTAAAATGGTTGAAATTAAATCACTTCTTCACATGTTTAAAATCATTATCAAAATTAAAGTTGATTTAAAAGTATAATAAAGCATATTCAAATGTTTTATAAAATAAAAAAACATATATTTTAACGATTTTAGAATCAATAATGTTATTAATTATAGAAAATGTAGTATTATAGAGAGATTTAATTAAACATATACCACTTTCCACTAAGAATACCATGTTATGTCACCCCTAAACCAAAAAAAAAAAAAAAGAAAAAAAAAGAAAACTAGAGTTTGAGTTGAAAAGCACACACATATATTCACACATATAGGCAGATAAATAGTTTTCTTTGATTTATTGAAAAATTAACAATACATTAATAATATAGACTAATTTTTAAGACTTATCAGACAATATATATTTAAACATATTGATTTGAAAGTATAAACTATAAAAAGAACAAGTCCCAAATACAAAATAGAAATAATATATATTTCAACATCTAAATCATTAGCAAGTGAAAAGGACTTGATAATCATGTTAAATTGCCACTTTAGCAAAAAGCTTGAGTTGATGTGTTTGAGGAAAACTCAATCAGTTCGTCAATGTGATCCATTAAAATAAATTCATTGTTATTGAACTGAATAAATACGACGTTGGACTCGATTCTTTTTCTCTTGAAATTAGATGGCCCAATTTGATTTATATAAAATTATATTTAAACCCACACTTGAAAATCTTTTATTTTGAATTAATGGATTGATCAATTCATGAAATTTGAGATGATCGAAGACCATTGAGAGGTTTGCATTATCATTATTATATATTTGCGAAGTCAAATGAACAATAAAGAAAGATGGTGATAGAGAGTAGAATTTCTCACCATGTGCACTGAAGAATATTAACAGTATGGAAAAAATCCATATCCAGAATCTGCAATATCCCATTCATGACAACACAAAATCATGAGAGAAAATCATCCAAAATTTCACAAAATCATGATCAAAAGCTCTATGAAGAAACTTTTGGAAATTGAATTCAGATCCTCCAGCAATGTTGGACTATGAAAAGAAATTAAAACCGAAATAGATTAATAAAATAAAGGTTTTGAGTGGTGAAATTTTGTAAGAAAAAATTGGTAATTACCAGAATGAAGACATTGCGTAGAGTGAAATAATCAGATTTTGAAACGGAGCCACTGAATTGCCTTATGAAGCAAACCTTATGAATTATATATAAACAAAAATTGGATGAAATTAATTAATGTTGAATAATAAAATAAAGACGAATTATGAGAGTGAAGGTGAAGTGAAATTACAGGCCAAATTAGGAGTGGATGAGAGGCATAGAAATTTAGATGTCTTTTCCCAATAGATGTTTGACGTGTGAGTCTAAATCTCCTTGGATCTGCACATTTTCATTTCATTTTTAATCTCGATCCCAGCACCTTTTTTTTTTTTTTGTAATACTATATATATATATATGGAAGTGTCTACAAATAATACTTAATAGTAATAAATGCATTAAAGAAATTTCTTATTTTTAATTTCAATTAAGACTTTGTCCAACCTTTATACATATAGAAAGAAAAAAGAAATTAAAAGAAGGAAAAGATACCATTGGCAATCTGATAATCAAGAGCTTGAGTCTCCTTCTCCCATGCTTTCCATTTTCTTATCTGCCCACAATGGATTTTTTTCAATCCAACTAATTATTCATAATACTTTAGCTAATTAACATGAAGAATTTTTTACCCTGATAAGGGTTTACTTTTTAATTTTTTGTTTTTGATTTTCGAAGAAGAAAAAACAAATTTTAAAAAAGAAACTATATTTTTAGGTTTTCAAATTTTGATTTGAATTTTGAAAGAATTTTTTTGTAAATGGAAAAAATGTTCAAAAATATTTATAAGAATATAATAATATTTTTGAACTTAATAATGATATACACTTATATATAGATATCTACCCACCAATGTCTATATAAAAAGTCTCTATCAATTCTAGAATATATTTTGGAATGTGACCTAAAATTAAATAAAGCAAAACTAAGAACCATAGATTAAAAAATGATTTTTTTATTTTTATTTTTTTGTTATGTATTGAAGTGATACCTTGGCAATCCCTAAACACATTGTGAAGATACAATAGAGAACATGAGACATAGCCAATACAGAAATTAATAAATTCAGCTGCGAAATTCCTTCCCTTGACATCAAAGAGACCATTCCCTAAAACAAAATTTCCAAAAGGGTATCACTATTTTAATTAACATCACTTTTATGTGATTCAAAAAGGTTCAAAATTAAACTAATCTTATAAATAATAATTGAAGTACCTTTGACTCACAATGATCAATTTGCTCTGAATTGAGTAGAGGAAGAGCTGTGGGTGAATCAAAACCTAAACTTTGATTTTTTGAAGTGAAAACAACTGATTCCATGGACAAGTACTCCATAGCAATATCTTTACAAGGAAGAAATGATTTTGCCACCCTTTTGCTCACACATATATTTGGTATGGATGATTCCAAGAACTCAAGAAGCAACGACATAAACCCCATCTTCATCATTTCTGTAATGATTATATTTACCCTAACTCATCAACCTTTGTAACTATTAAGCTTAAGTTAAGAATGTTTAATTTCTCTAATCTGTTTTGATTTTTCGCAAACCTCTCTCGAACGATTTGATTCTCTTCCTCGTGAGAAACTGAAGATCATAAACAAATATTCATGATAAATATGAAGAATTTTCATTGTATATAAGAAGTTTCAATGTGGAGTAGTATTTACCTGAGCAAGGTGGTGGAGAGAAGTTTCAATGATAAAAGCTAAGAAAAAGAAGAAGAAAGCAAAAGTGGAGATAGCCCAAGTTGGTGTACTTTCAAGTGAACCACCACCACCACTACTACTACTAATTTCTCCAATTACTTTTGGTGATTAAATCCTTAAATTATTTTGCTTTCGTTGGCTATTTATTCTTATGTAGAAATTAGAATGACAAAAACGTACATATGAAATATATATGTGATTGTGATTGGTCAAAGCAATCAACTATATCCTCAAGTTGTTACTTTCACTAAAAAGATTCGTACAGTACGGAAAAATTCAATTTTGTATTCCCCGTTGAAATGTGCTTCTATAGCTCAGCTCATATCAATCAAAAAAATATATAATACCCACAAATCGGTTTGCAACAAATTACCGAACCGAATCAAATGGAAAACTTTCGATATAAATAAATATAATAGCAAATCCAATCGAACAAAAAGCTAGCTTATAAGAAAAAAACCAAATATTTTGTTCAATTTGGTTTAATTAGTTTGGTTTTGCTGATTATTAAAAATTAGATCGGTTTGAATGATCACCTATTATTAGTTGCCCTATTTTATTACTACGATATACTATCTATTTAAATTGGCATGCCTTTTATAAGTTATATATGTTCCTTTTGGCTTGCTTTGTTGACTTGTGTACATATGTTATCGAGCTTCTCTCTCGCTCGCACTTGTATATTTATATTTAACACATGTTGCTTTAAGGAATTATGAGAGTGTTAGGCATGTGTTAATCTAGTAAAGATAATCTGATATGCATCTATTGATCTATTATAATTTCTTTGTATTTTTGTTAAAAGCAATAAAAATATTATTTGCCTCTAATCAAACCAATGGATCATATTCTAAAAGGATTAGACTAAAATCTAATTCTTCTCTAGACATCCAGAAAAAATTCAAATATTTGATTCTACGAAATTAAGAGTATATATAATTTAATTGGTTAACATCCATAGAATAGACCACTATTTAAATCCAAAACTTGCTTGGTTATTATACTATATGAATAAATGATTGTTTAGTGCAAGTTGAGGGTTTGTATTTTATATCTATTGATCATTTGATTTGATATATTTGAAGATTATTATTAATACATGCTCAAAAGTGGCACGATCATTTTTGAGAAGAGATCCAAGCAAAATGAGAGAAATTTGAATTCTCCTTATTATCATTATTATAAAATTCAATAGATGAATCAAAAGATTCACTTGATCTACATATTATAGTCTTTTTAAATTGAGAAATGGAACTCGATCGATCATTCTATATTTTTGTAGTGAGAAGAAAAAGGAGGGAGCACATAATTACCAATATACTTTCTTGAGAGATTTGTCAATTGATCTTCACTTGATCTCAAACCTTGTCCATACATCATATAATTAATATTTCAAAAAAAGAAGAAAAGTCCACAATCATATGGTATGGAAGAAGATAAGAGAATTAATAGATTAGAAGTTGATTGTATAATCATGTGACAAGTGCGGAAAACCTGCCTTCAAATACGACATCGTTCACTGCTAAAAACGCCAATACTCTCTTCACAAATTATTTAAACTCCAAAGTCTTAATGCTCTTATCAACATGATGTGTTTTTTTCTTTTTGTTTATTAATTTTGTACGGTTGTTTATGCCATTGATCAGTACTATATGATACGATCTTAAACCATGTAGGAAATATGCACATTTGTTATATTAATACACTAAGTGGGTCATAGTATAATAGTGTTTTTCTTTTCCATTAATGCATGTGTTGCTATTTATTATTAAAAGTAGTTTAAAACATGAAGGTTTGAGAGAAAATAAAAGAAACCTAACAAAAAAAACAAGTTAACGGGGGAGAAACTTGTGAAATTTGCGTTCTGAAGTTGATGAGTACTTGTAAAGAAGCTATAAAAAAAAATAAAAGTATAAGAGTGATGTGAGAAGGATGCATTCTAGCTAGGGGACACGAGGAAGGGTAGTACACGTAATAAAGCTAGGCGATGCACTATGACATGATAATGCGATAAGGGATGCATAGTACATTTTGAGTTAGACAAGGAAGAACTAGACGAAAAGAAAAGTTGAGAAGGTGAAAGGGTGTTGACTTGCTAATCAGGACATCGGTTAATCAGTAAGATACGTGTTAAATTTAAGTTAAGCACGATTAGAAAAGATATTAAACCTACACGTATAAGATAATGAGGAGGAGCTAGCAACTTAAGATGAATTTAAGGATGACTAATCCAATATAGGATTAGTACTATAAATACGCCCTATGAGTTCAAATGAAGTATAAGGAAATTTTAAGTTGTGAAACTCTGCCAAAAAGACAACAGGCAACGAGGAGAGAAAAAAAAGGGGATTAGGGGAAAATGTTTTAGTTTTTGTGAGTGACTCATCCAAAGAAAATAACAGAGGTTTAATTTCTAAAGCTTTTCTTTCAAAGTATGTTATATTATGTTATGTACAGTGAAGTACATGTTTTATATATATATATCTAATGATTTATAAGAATAGAATGACTGTTTGAAAGTTTGTTTCCATGTTAAAGTATTAATTCTATGCTATTTGAATATAATACTTATATGCACGTAAACAATTAGCTTTATTCTTATCATGATCCAGCTATTATGTGCATATAATAATCAAAGCAACCATGCGTTGAATGGTCCACATGTAGAGAAGGTTGCCAGATGCATTGGGAGGTCCACATTCGAGCTGACCGCCTGAGCAACTAGAATTGAACATCAATTCTCTAGGGATGCTAACGGTGAAATGAATCATCACAGTACTCTATGCATGGAGTGAAGGGATAAAAGCCCTACACAACAAAAGATTTAAACAGAACCATATTAACTCAAATTAATTAGAAAATTAAAAATACCATTTCATTGAGAAAAGAATTATAGAAACTAAGGTTAAGCATACTTTCTAAATAATGTAGAAATTACAGAGAAGAGTAAAGAACACGTACGCCGTTGACGACTTTGTATCCAGTAAAACACCAAATTAGGGCATCACCACTTGGAGACCTCCCTATTATCTGAGAATGAAATTTTTGGTTCATGGGAACCAAAATTGGAGTGAAAGTTTTTTAGAGAGAGAAAAAATTCCAGAGAGTAGGCAAAGTTACAGAAGCATCATCTTTCTCTGTCTTATTTTACCTCTAATTTTCTTTAAAGATGGAGTTAGAGAGAATATGGGATACGTGAGAAAATCACTCACCTTTCCTAAATAATTTCCTTAATTAATGGACTTATTGATTTAGTTAAATTTAATTTAAATTAAAATAATATTAATATTAATATTAAAATAATTAATTAAATCGTATTTAATTAATATTTCATTTAAATCATATTTAAACGAATATCTTTCACATCACATATAATTTTAATTTAATTAAATTCAAATTAAACTAAGGGATCTTTTAAAAAAAATAACAAAGCGGCAAAATATTTACACCGTATAGAATAATTTCGAAAATGAAAAAAGTCAACAGGCTCACAATGAAAAATTCCAAAAATACCTCGATTAATTTGCATCCAACACGCATAATATATTTGATAAACGATCAGTTAGTATTTGGAAAACCATCGTTTAGATTTGGCAACGATCAAATTTAAAGATTCTTTGTTTAGGGATTTTTTTAAAGATTTTTTTTAAAGATTCTTTGTTTATATTTGGCTATTTTTTGTATATGATCTTTTAGATTTGGTTATCTAATATTTCATTGATTTTTTTCATGATCTTTTATATTTGTCACACGATCTAAACAACCAAATAATATTTTGAAAAAAAATTATAAAGAAAAGATCTTTTATATTTGGTACACGATCTTGAACCAAATAAGAATTTGAAAAAAAATATGAGAAAAAACGATGGAAAGAAGAAAAAAATTGTAGAAAAGAATGGGATAAGAAAGACAATGAAAATGAAGGATAAACCTGAAATATTTTTAAAAAATGGCTAGCTTAGTGGACTTTTTCATTTTGTTACAGAAACCGTAAATATTTTAACAGTTTGTTATATTTATAAAAATTAACCTTAAACTAAACTATTATTTAAACTCTTCAATTAATTAATTACTAAATTTAATCTCTTTTATGTAATTTAATCCAAATTTTAATCATATTCAAATATAAATGTCTCTCATAACTTATACTTTTAATGTGTACAATATACACATTAAATTTTACCCTATAGTTTTGATATGAATCTAATTCACATTAAATTAATATTTGAACTCATTCAAATATTTTATTATCTCATAAATTAATTTTGAATTATATCCAAAATTAAATTTATATATTAAAGTTTAATTAAAATCCAAACTTTATAATATAATGTATCACCATATATTATATTAATTCTCAAAGTAAATTTGAACATTTTAAATTACAACCAATATATATAAACCTCATTACCCTTTACGAGCTAGGAAGAGAACCTAATGGACCTAAAGATCAGAAACTACAACGATATGAGATTAATTGAATAAACTCATTAACCCTATTAATCATTATTCGTTAACTATGCATACACTTGCTTGTGCAAAAACTTGCTTGTTGTTTTTGTGTTACACCTCTTGCCTTTTGGTTTGTGGGTGTTTTCTTTGCATAATGGTTGTTTGTTTGTTTGTTTGGTGGTGTGATGACGTATCATTGAATACAAATCATTTCATTAAAAAATGCTCTCCAATATCTTCTTTATCATGCGAGATGACATGATCATTGCAAAATGCTCCCAATGTCTCCACCACCTACTGCTAAATCCGCAAAGTGTAAGCGAAGCAATAGGTTTACTTGGGTGATCCAAGGTCAAACACAAGGAATTGATATCAAGGCTTAGTTCTAGGGTCTACTTATCAACTTGGCATTATGACAAATGGGTTAAATGAATATAGAAAGAATCAAAGCTACCTAAGTGTCCTAGCCTCCAATGCCACAACATAAGTTCATGTTCAAAAGTGTTAAAATAGGAAGACAGTAAACTAGCCCTAGAGATACTACTACTGGAAGTATCATCATCAATGATATAAAGTCTCCTGGTATGTCTGGCAGTGCCAATCGTCCTCCCCGAACTCAAGTCTTGAAAACAAACAGATTTAGGTAAGAAAGTAGCTTTACAGTGCAGGTCACGAGTGATCTTAATAATAGATAACAAATTATAAGAAACCTTAGGGACATGCAAAACATTCTGGGGAGAGAAACCATCAAAGAGAAATATTTTTAAAGAGAAGTATTTTCCCTTTTCCAGCAATTGGGGCTAAAAAGCCTTTTGCTATCCTAATTTTCTCTTTATCGGCACAGGGGGTATAAGAGACAAAGTGCTCCGAACAAACTGTCAAGTGATCTGTGGCCATCGAGTCCAAAATCCAGGGATTCTTCCCATCAACATTAATAAGACCAAGAGACTGAGGCATACCTGACTCAGCAATGGTGCCTAAGTAGGAGGACCGACCTGGCTAGCAGTAGGACTAGTTGACTGAGAGGCACTGACAATCAACCTAATATCGGTACACCCTGAATGCTCGTTGGAGGAACGTTTGTTACCTCTTATGTGGAGTTTCCAACTCTGATCCTTGGTGTGCCATTGTTTCTTGTAGTGCTCACATACTAGGATTGGTTTTCCACTATTCTTCTCATTACCGTGGGTCGAGAATCGAGCACTAAAGGAAACAGAGTTAGTTATATAATTTAAAGGTACCGGAAGCAAAGTTACCAGGTTCTCTGAATACATCGATAAGTCAATCGATTTAGAGGATGCATAAACTTAAAAAACAACTCGGTTGTAGGTTAGGTTAATCTTGGGACCACAAACATATGGTTGTCCATAATCAGAGGGTGCCAATGACTCCCTGACATCAATCCCCGATCTTTTATGGAGTTGGTCGGCCCTGTTCCCACATAAAAAAGATTGTTGTAAAGGTTCAACAGACAAATTTGCATTGCTGAACAAATTTGACAGTTTACAGGTTGCTGTCTGGCGGCAATGGGCGGCGCATGTGGTTGCAGATGAGCGGAAGGGTGAGATGGTTGGACAGGCGAAGACACGTAGAAGCGGATGGGCAGAGAAATGAATGGACGACAGCGTGTAGGCCCATACACCTGACAGAAATGAGGCGTGCAGTGGTTTCTGGTCGAAAGGTTGCGCAGACGGCGGCAAGGGTTAGCCTACTATGTAGATCAACGAATTCTGAATCGGATGGAGTAGTTTTTCCATGGTGGTGTCCACAGCGGCTGGGAAAACTTCTGATTTGGTCTATGTGTTTCCTAAATTTTTTTCTAGGGTTTTGTTATTGCTTCGCTCTGATACCATATATTGAAAGCAATAAACACAAAACCAAGGCTTATGTGGAAACTTGAGAATCGGGAGAAAAATCACACGATGTTTTTAGTTTCATTATTTTTCTGATTAATAATACAATAGGTATAAGGGATAATAAATAGAATATACAAGGGAATAAAAATGGAAAAGATTTAGGAATTAGGAAAAATATTTCCATAATCTTTCCATAAATAGTCTAAGATTCTAACTAGTATAAACATACTCAGTAAGGGACCCACTACTAGTCTTACAAGGTGTCTGTTAACTTCCCATTAGGGTTCCATAAGGAAGTACCCCAAAACTATCGTGCTTCCGAGCACACGCAATCTAGTGATCTCGTAGGAACCATCTACTCTGTCGGTGATTATGAAAGAAAATCTTAGAGAATCGGGGTGTAAGTGATCCCGTCGGACCACTCATAAAATACATCATGACATACTAGTGATCCCGTCAAACTCACACAGTCATAAATCTGTGAAAAGGTGGTTATCCCGAGGGACACCCATATGGGTACAACCCTAATAGACAAAGTTAACAGAACACTCATCCATAGCATGTAGCATATCATACAAATTAATATAATATTTATATAATATAATTCGGTTCAACCCAACCTAACCCAAATTAATATAATATATATATAAATATAAATATATTTTTATATTTATATTATATATTATATTATTTATTTAATGAAACTTAAAAAATAATTAGGTTTAAGAAAGTCTAAGCCCATTTCCTCTCTTTTCCATTTCTCTTCCTCCTCCTGTATTTCTCAAATCTAATAAATGCAGTTTGCCATTTCTTCTTCATTTCTTCGCTGCCATTTGTGAACACAATTTTTCTTCTCCATTTCTTCGTCATTCGTCTTCTTCATAAGTCTCCTCCCTCTCCTCATCGGAACTCGTCACTACATAGCTTGAAATTGATTTCATATTTGAGAAAGCCCTAAAATCTTTTTTTCATATCTTCTTATTTGTGAAGCCACTATCTTCTTATGAGTTTCGCAGACACTAAGATCAAACAACTATTGAGCAAATTTGATAAGAAGCTCTTAGAGTCCATTCGTCGGCCATCCTTTCCGGTCGTCTCCTTAGCTTCTCCGTCCAATTCGAAAACCCAACCCAATCCAATCTATATTTTACGGGTTGGGTTGAAAACGTAATTCGGGTTATTCGAGTTGCAAAAACCCAAATAACCCAAAAATATGGGTTAGGTTGAGAATGTCTCCAAACCCAACCCAACCGAACTCGATTACACCCCTAATTACTACTCCAAAACTAGTCAATAAAATCTTTAAGAAAATAATCCATCGTTAAGAAAATACAGCAACTTAACCAAAATTATATTATTTTAGATCAAAGATTAATACTTGATGGGTATACATAAACCCAAATCAAGAACTCTCCAAAAAGATGGCTCAAAACTAAATGACTTGGAGAAATTAGAGGCACGACTGAACTTCAAGAAAAATGGCTCGGGTAAGGAACTTGGCTTGGACACGGCTTGGGAAGGAAGAACCTGTTCGAATCTAATAGAAAATTGACTCAAAGAAAGCTTCGTTCGTGGAAACTTTCTTTACGATGGATGAGCAAAGCCAAAACGGAGATCAGTAGATGACAGGACGGATGGTGGCTATTTGCGACACAATGGAGGACAGCTATTCGGTCCTGACTCGATAGAAAGAATGCAAATGGAGATGGAGGTGAAGATGTTATGCAAAACGAATGGCAAACGAACAGAGAAAAGGAGGCTTGACAGACAACGAGGTGGAACAACCGACTTCGAACAAACAAAGGGAGATGAAGATGACAGGGAAGATCGGCGGTGCATAGTGGACAAAGGTGGCAGTGGCTCTAGGGTTTACAAAGGGAAGGAGAAGATGAATAGTAACTTCTTTGACTTCACGCAAATCGAGCGGACCTATTTAAAATAATAATAATTACAATATTATTTTTTTCTTTTTCTTTTTCGTATTCTTTTAAAAAATAAATGAAAATAAACTTTATTCTTTCTCCTCGTTAAATCTCTTCCATCACATCATCTCTTTTTATCTTCCAAAAATCAACAATATATTATTCTTAATAATTATATTATCCTCAATAATATAGGGCTTGCAAAAATAGCAAAAACATTTATGATAATAGGGTCATTGTGTGACGACCCGGACTTTTTGGACTGACCGTCTAAGTCGTCAATTTGACCCAAAACCGTTTGTTGACAAAAGACATAAGAATATTCAGTTGAAACCGTAAGAAAACGAAGGAAAATTTAATCGGGCCCTATTTCCAAAATACAAAATTTACAATGAGCTGTTTACAAAAAAATTTAAGTATTGTAGACTTAGTTAAAGACAGACCCCTATGGCAAAATTCACGAGTCCTTCTTTTCCCTCGTCGGTCTGCCCCTCATGTTACCTTTGCCTGAAAAGTTAAACATAAAAAGGGTGAGTATTAATATACTCAGTAAGAGACCCACTACTGGTCCCGTTAGGGGAAAATAAATTATTAGCGTCCTATGGTGTACCCTGCACAGTCACAGTCTAGTGCTCCCGAAGGATGCACATATCAGTCTAGTGCTCCCGA
>CM046893.1:8038007-8064603 GCA_025688845.1 Cucumis hystrix | reverse complement strand
AGGATGCACATATCAGTCTAGTGCTCCCGAAGGATGCACATAAAGGGGATGATCCCGAAGGACACCCGCAGGGTAACTATCCACTAGGAAACTAATAATTTATCCCCTCAGTCCATTCTAAACATCTTAAAAATCATTCTCAATACAATCAAATTTCTTTATCCCCTAAGCTTCCAATTTAACCTCAACAACCATATCATCCTAATTTCACCCAGAGACAATCAAAACATATCCATACCTCAGTCATCAACATATCCATACGTCAGTCATCAACATATCCATACATCAATCATCAACATAAATAACCATAACATTCACCTTAGTCTACAACGGCGCAACCATGATATCCCTTCCATTCATAACAACACTACCATAGTTGTATATCCTTCATTTGGTTTACGCAACAATTTATCCATTTCAGCCACACTTTATCTAAGTAAAGTCTACGAGATTCCGACATGCCCACATCCTTATATTTGTACATATACATAACCAGACAGTCTTAGCATGCATTCAACCACAAGTCCACATTCAAACATACACATCATAATTGTTATCCCTACTCAGTACAACGGTACGATTTATGCAGCCAATACATCCAAATAATATTTATTGAGTCCAGTAGAAAGTCCCTTACCTTATGGATTACTAAATTTTTCTTGATCAAATTGTAAACCGCGAACAACCTAAACATTAAGATAAGTACTCAACATTTTCCCCAACAACATCATTCACTTAAAAATCAATCCAATTGCGAAATTCACAACTTACCCAATTCGAATGAAGCAACACTTCCAATGAGGCCCACTCCGAAACTTAGAAATTTGAGCACCACCTTAATCAAACAACATCCGAACAAACAATCAACCTTAAAACTTATGCTAGTTAGGACAACACTACAAAACCCACAGATTTTTCCTTACCGAAACTCACAGCGAACAGCAGCAGTGGCGATCGGTCGACTGATGTCGACAGCAGGTGCTGTGGCGGAGCTCCGATCGTAGCCAAATGGATCGGCTTCCAGCAAGGAGGGCAGCGGCGACGGCTGGGCTTCACGTATGGAGTCAGATGCAGCCGATCGAGTGTGCGGCTGGGCTGAGTTCGTCGGACGAAAGGGAAGGGGACGCGAACAGAAGAAGTCGTCGGCTGCACTTCGCGACTGAAAACCGAACGCCGAAGAGGACGAACGGCTGGCGACTGGGTTCGGCTGGCGGACGCAGCGACGGTGAGGCTGGACGGTGTTGACGACGCGGCTCGATTTTGCGAGCTGGGACGGACGGCGCATGGTGATACTTCGCGAACCCGAAAGATGGCGAGCCTAGATCTACGACGCTGTTCGGTTCCGTCCTCAGCACGACGGAAAACTGGGCGTCGGCGTGCGGCTGGAACGGACGGCGGAGATGTGGCGACGCGGCTCGGGCTTCATCGGAAAAGGGGAGGGGCGCGTCGGATTCAAATCTGCGAACAAGATCGCGACGGCTGGGCTTGCGTCCGTCTTCTGTAGACTGAGCGGCGCGGCCAAAGGGATGGAGGTGGTTGGCGGCGGCTAGGTCTGGAAAAGGAAGAAGAAGAAGCAAAAATGGAGGGGGGGGGGCTGTTTTCACGCGAAGGAGAAGAGGGAATTTTTTTTTTTTTTGTTTTATTTTAATAATAATAATAATAATAATAGTATAATAATAAAAAATAATAATATTTAATAATAAATAATAAAATCTTAATTCTTATATATTTTTATATTTATTTTTTTTTTTTTTTTTTTTTTGGGCGTCACATATTGTCACTATATTTTCTAAATTGCAAAAGTAGCAAATTTAAAAATCAATAGGCATTTGATAACCCTCTGATAGCCGTCTAATAGCCGTATGATATCACTAATTACTTGTCATATTTTCCATATTCACAATATGCAAATAAGAGATGTCATGGGCTGGTTTTTTCTAAATGTTTTTGTCATCTGATACAATTTTCTTATTCCAACATAATTAACTTAAACTAAGATAATTAAGTTTAAAAATTACCTTAACTTTTGGAGTGTTGCATTTGTATGTATAGTGTTATTAGGATAAGGTACCCAATCTAATCCTTATACTGTACACCCTTTAAGTTGTATCTCAAACATTGATCCATATAGGTCTCTACATATTGTTTAAGACTCATCAAATAGCTTAGGATGCTAGTTTATTGAATTTAGGTTATTGAGACAAAACTAATAATATAATCAATAATGCCTTATTGAAATTATAATAATAACAATTGATTAATAACAGTCAACGAATTACATTTACTTACAAGTTTTAGGACATAAAATCCAACAGACTCATCTCTTATATTTGTTGGATACAACATACAATAAGTTAGAGTTTGCAACCTGTGCAGTAGATTAATGGTTTCACAACAAAACCAATTTGTTATGGCTCCTTTTAATCCAATGGTAAGTAATATTCTACTAATCAATTCATTAAAATGTATTGCTTCTTCTTCCATTGATATTACATCCCTTCATTTTTCACCACCCCCAATGATTGGTTTGAGATATTGTAAAAAACACTTTACTAAAACAATTTATCTCTTATTGTAAAAGAAATATAACTAAATTTGTTATTTTTAACTTCTGATTTAACTAGAGTTTTAACTAAGAGTCATAGGAAAGTCTATAAATACCTTGTATTACTTTGGTATTTGAAGACGAAAAACAGAACTGAAATAATATCTTGCTCCCAAGCATAGTGGACATAGGCACTTGCCAAACCACTCTAAAATCCTATGTGTTCATCTTCTCTTCATCTCACCATCTTCTAAAGGAAACTCAAAGAACATAACCCAGAAAAATACAGTAAAAAGAGAAAGAAGAAGAAAGTATTGGAGAGGATTTCTTTAATCTTCTGTTATCAACATCTACACGCAAAGGGAAAAGAAAGGGAAAGTAAAAGATAAATGGAGAGAGAACCTACCATTACATGCAAATAGGTGGTTTCTTTGTGTCCATACAAGTGGCTTCCCCTACAGATATTACAATAATTGATTTTCTTGTTAGGACAGTTGTATATAGTTCCTAATAATTTGAGTACAATAGGAAATTCAAAGCTCACTAGGTAATATTTTCTTTTATGAGCTGAAACACATAATTCATGCTTTTATATACTCTCCATTTAACTTTTGATCATATATGTGTTTTTAAGAAAACAAATAAGTTATCGGTGTTTACTTCTTTGAATTGAATCTCTTCTTTATATTCATCATCTAGGAAATTCTAAAAAAATTGTAGAAGCTAAGAGTTTTGAATTATATTAAGGAAATTTGGAGTATGCTTTTGTGTGTGTAGTGGTCATTGGGCACTTCTGGCTATTAAAAGATACAATGAGATAGTTTATTATCTTGACTCATTTCAAACAACATCTAGAGTAGATATTAGATATGTAACTGACACGTACATGAGCTTCTTTCATATGATGTTTTCCATCTTAAAGTTCACTTCATTATAATGTGTAGTTTTTTATTGACGGTAGTGTTAAAAAATCTGTGGGTTCGTGTGTCTTTTTTGTTAAGGACTTTCCTTGGTTTTCATGCATGGCAAAAAGAGAACGTTGGAGGAAAATTCTTAAAAAAGATTTTCCTTTTTATCTTGATATTACTTTATTATGAATATTACCTTTGTTGTAAAGATTCGGTGGTGGAATTTTCTTTAAAAACTCGTTCCTTACCGAGTCGGTGTGCGTCCGAGAACAAATAAAAGTACTCAATCAATTACATTACTCTATATTTGTCTCAAGAAAAGAGTGATGTGTTATGTTGATCGTAGTTCTTCCGGTTAAGTGTTTTCGTGTTGTTTCTACGATCTGTAAGTTATCTTTTAATAATGTATTTACTAGCTCGATGTTTTTAAAGAAGAAGAAAAACCTTCATTACCATATTGATTACTGATGTGTTATGTTGAGTTCTGACAAAGGCCAATAGTTCAGGGGGACAATTTGTTGAGTAACTCTCTGTCTGATGATAAGATTGTAATTAACTTGATTAAGATCGAAGATTTTAGTTGCCAAAATCTAACTTTGAATTTTAGTGATAATGAAGTTTGTATCACGGAATTAGTACTAAGTGATTAAGTTGGTGAGAATCTATGTACTAAAATCATAATATGTTGATTATGGTTTAATATTATCAAAGTAATAAGATATCTGATCATGGGTCAACGACCGTCCTGATGTAGATGCTGAGTCATCGAACTGGGTTAACAACATTGTGTGTCTCTACTGTTTCTACTCAATGTTCTTCTTGTAGTTACTTTTGTTGATTAACTACTGTTTACTTCCATTGTTACTTGGATTTTTTTTCAAGTAGGACTATTGTTATCTTATGAGCCTAGAAAAATATTTTTTTAAAAAGGTAAAAAGCAACCAATATGGAAACCAATGAAGGTAAGTGTAAACATACTTATTTGTTAATTAAAAGTATACAACATATGGTCTATTTGCACCATTAAGTATTTTGGTAATTTATGTATTTATAATGTTCTATGCAAGTTGGAGTTGTTGAATGCAGGTACTATACGATGAGATACATGAGAGATATAATCACTAATGGGAGCATAGTAGTCACAGATTCGGTATGTTGTGTTTAAATGACTTTTTGAATTATTTTATACAATTCAAGTAATCAAAGTATTAACTTCAATATTTTGGACTTCATATTAGATTGATATAATGAGCTCATATAGTCAATTTCAGTTGGATGAAGTGTGAATGGAGCTAGCTAATTTCTTAGGTGACCACATGTGAGTATGGTGATTAGCTAAGTTTTTTTTTTTTTTTTTTTTTTTTTTTTTTTTTTTGGGTTAGGTAGACATATATATTTATTGGTTTTGGGTACATCATTGATATTATTGGGTTAGCTTAGACATGCATATTTTGTTGATATTGGATATAGGTGAATCTCAATATTGATATGGTACACCTTCGGGCTAGACATATATTTTGTTTATATTAGACATAGAGCTAGGTAGAACAATTTCTTCATATGGTTAGAAGTTTGGGCTATTGTAATTAAGTATGTAATGGCCAAGTATATATGTATGGTTTCATTGGTATACGTAATTTGTTAAAATATTAGTTCTTTGATGGAAAGTTTAGATTGATTAAATTGTTCAATTAATGTGTAGTTTAGCCTATTTGTGTATTCTCAAAGGCTTTACTTATGTGTGTCATATTTGGACTTAAAAAAAAATGCAATATAATTATATGGATATTTCAAATTATACAATTTTTCACTTGAAAAAAAAAAACCTTGACATGCAAAACGTATCAAGAATTAACTCAGCTGTCAATTTTTTAGCATTTAGAAAATATTCATTTGACAAGTAATAAGTGTCAAGATTAATTATTTTTGACGAATAATACATTTCAAGAATAAATAAATTATTTGACACGTAAAACATGTAAAAAATAACTAATTATAATAAATAAAATATTAAGATCTTGTATGGTGATCATATATCTTATAAAACCAAGTCAAAGCTTAAAAAAAATAGTTTTAAAAAGTTGTATTTTGTTTTTGGAATTTAGCTAAGAATTCAACTATTATATTTAAGAAAAATGTGAATCAATGGTAAGATAATAGAGATGAATTAGGCTTAATTTTTTAAAAAACAAATTGGTTAAAGAAGGGAACCTAAGGGCCCGTTTGGTAACGTTCTCGTTTCCTGTTTCTTGTTCTCTATTCCCAGTTTCCCGTTCCTTCTTTTTTTAAAACAAGAAACAAGAATGTGTTCGGTAACTGTTTCTATTTCTTGTTTCTTGAAAAATAGAAAAAGAAATAGATAATGTGTTTGATAACTGTTTCTTGTTTCCTGATTTTCTTTGAAATTTATTTTTTTTATTTTATTCACATTTAATTCAATTAAACACCAAACAAAAATATATGTCCTCCATTAAACATAAAAAAAATTATCAAACCTAGATAGGAAGGTCTTCTTGTAATCTTATGGAGAACGAGATAAAGATTGAAATCTGAAGAACAGAGCCGACGAGAGGAAGACGAAAACCCACGACAAAGAGGAGGACTGAAACCCACGAAAAAGAGGAAGACAAAAACTCACAGCTAAAACACGGATCTGACAAAAACCCGTAAATTCGGCGAAAACCCACAACGAAAAAAAATTCATTTAAAAAGGAAGAGGAAAACCCAGATCCAGCGAAGAGAAAGGCGTCGTGTATAGGAAAGACGATGAGAGGCGAAGAGGAAGACGATGAGAGGCAAAGAGGAAGACGATGAGAGGCGAAGAGAAAGACAACGAATATGATGAGGGGAAGAGGAAGAGGATGGTTATTTGGAAAAGACAATGGAGATAAGACGAAGAAAAAGGAAACCAAGGGAGACTGGTTATTTGGGGAAGATGGAAATAAGAGGAAGATAAAGGAAATCACAAGAAGAAAATGAAAAATGAAAATGAAATAGAAAAAGAAAATTGAAAAGAAAGAAAATGAAACCAATAAAAAGAATTGAGAAAAAATAAAAGGAAATCAATAAAAAGAATTGAGAAAAAATAAAAGGAAACCAATGGAAACAATTAAGAAAAAAAAAAGGAAACCAATAAAAACAATTGAGAAACAGGAACGGAAGAAACTTTTTTTTTTTGTTCCCAATAATTCCTTATAAAATGAGAAACGTTTCTACTTTTTTTTAGAACGAGAAACAGGGAACGTTACCAAACACCTCCGTTTCTTGAAAAATGAAAACAGAAACAGAAAACAGGAAACGGGAACGTTACCAAACGAGCCCTAAAAAATCTAGTTTAAATGCATGGAACTTTAATATGATAAAATACAAATAAACAGTAAAATTTTAAGATAATACAAACGGTAAAAAAACAACATAAGTATATAATTAATGGGTTGGGTTAATTAGGCAGGGTAAACCTCAATAAGAGACCTTAAACCCAACTTAGAAATGATCTTGTAACCACTAAAACCTGCTTCCATAAATAGATTCTTCCATTCATTCTCATTTCTTTCCTTTCCATTTAGATTAACCATCATCAAAAGATCAAACAAAAGTTGAGTTTCAGTTGACTCTTTGTCTTTCTTTTTTTTTTCCACCACCATGTCTATGATTATCAATTTTCCACCTTCCTCTCTGCTTGGAATTGCATCTCTACACTTATTCAATATCCTAATACTTTCTTCATCATTCCAATTGTGTAGAATCCACTGGTTATAATCAAAATCCAAAAATAAAAAATCAAATTTTAAAAACATATTATTTGATTTCTTAATTATATATACATATTTATTCTGGAGGTAACCCATTCCCCCCACTTAACCTAAAATCATTTTTTCATATTTGAAATGACTCTAAAGCATACTTATAATCACTTAAAATAAATTTAATGTTTAATTTTACACATGATTTAAATGCAATTTTCATAGTATTAAAATTGATTTTTTAAACGAATAGTAATTTTGAAATATTTCAAAAAGTCAAAAAATGATTCAACTATTTATTAGTCACTTCTAAACATTTTATTTAGATGTGAAAAATATTAAGAGCCAATTCGTTTATGAGCCCATTCTTTTTATGTTTTCAAATTTAAAAAATGCAAGAAAAAAGAATTGAAATTATACATTTAATTTGATAATCTTATACTTTTAAAAATAAAAGCATATTTTAGAAAATGTGCCTTTTTTTTTCTTCTAATTTTGTTTTGAAGGAATTATGGAAACAAAGAGATACACTTATATGTACAACAAACACCACGTATCAAACAACAAAAATTTTCCTTTCATCTTTTGAGATATACTTTTATGTCAAATATATATAGTCCCTCCCCATCCAACAAAATTTCCTTTTTTCTACTGGATGATATTAATGAAGTTTGTAAAAATCAATATTCAATTAAATAACAAAATAATGAGTTCGAACATAAACAATAAAAAAAAATTGGTCCATATAATTTGGAGAATTCTTATAACTAATTTGATAAAATAGTTTGTATGATTTGATAACATAGAAACTAAAATTTTATAGGGACAAAATTCACAATTTAATATTAAACTAAAATTTTATATTTCTCCAAAAAAAAACCAACACATATATGTACCTTGAGTAAAACTGCATTTGCTGGTGGGATTATTGCCTCAAACATATCTCCTTCAACAAACCTCAGATTTTTTGCATTTTGTAGTGGTTGGTTAGAAATCACTTGTGGGAGGTCAAATACAGTACAAGTAATATGTGGGAATGCCTCTACAATGGCCTTGCCCATAGCTCCTGTACCACCACCAACATCAACCAATGACTTCAACCCTTCAAACACTTCACTACACTCCTCCTTCACTATTTTACCAATCGTTTCAGAATCACACACCATTGTCTGTTGAAACAAATTCGCAAAACTTTGTTCTTGAGCGGCATAGTCCCATATGAGCTTCCCATTTGCCATTTCAAAAGCATTTGAGTAATGTTGGCCATTGTTATTTGAGCTACAAAACCAACTACTCAAACTTTGAAATGAAGCTATTGTTGCTTTATCCAAAGAAAGAAACAAGAAGGGTGTGGCTTGGCTATTGTGAAGGAGAAGTTTAGAAGATGGGGTGAGACTGTACTTCACATCTTCAGCTTTGTCATGAGCTTCTGTTTTATCAGCAGTAAAGAACCCAGAATGAACAAGCAGGTTCATAAGGCGGCTAAGGCATTGAGCTTTGGTTGGTTCAATATGGAGTGCTGCAACTAAATTAGAGAGGCTCATGGGTCGGCCATGGCTATGGATAATATCTGGGATTCCTAATTCAACAACACATTTTAGAGACATGGAGTTTATGAATTTAAAAGCATGGTTCCAAACATGAGCTTGAGATCGAACCAATTCGTTCAAATTCTCTCCCATTTATCTAGTTTTGTTAGTCTATGTGTGTGTTTTAGTATAATGCTTGACTTTACAAGGATAGAGAGGCAAACTTCCATCATACAATTAATATATAATAATAATTTTCACTTCTTTCAAACAACTTACATGGAAATAATGAATGGAGTATACACGATTTGGGAATTGAGAGAGAGGAAAATTTCCCTTTTTTGTGTGTATGGTTCCCCATTCATGATGGTGACAGTTCATGAATTAATACAATTATAAATCCCATAATCTAGGGATAAGGATAGAAAATAATAAAGAATAGTAAAGAATTGATCATAAAGAATAGATCAATTAGATGATATTTGACGTGTCACTGAATAATAGGTGGAGCAGATTTCCTCAATTGCTCCTTATCTAGCCGAGAGTTCTTAGAAACTGATGGGAATGCTTGATGACTTGTTTCCAGCATAGTACTTTCATTTGGCTACCATGTCATATTTACAATCTTATCTAGCATTCCCCTCCAACAAGAGAGTAGGTTTAGTACTCCGAATTTCGACCGAGTCTGGAATTGTGAATGAGTAAGAGGCTTGGTTAGGCAATCAGGTAATTGATCCGAAGAGGGAACATATCGTACATCAAGAGTAGACCACGGAGCACTTGATCCTGAACGAAGTGAACATCAATCTCAATGTGTCTGGTTCGAGCATCAAAAACATGAAACAAAATTCGACGCTAGAGCACCTACACTGAGATTATCACACCATAGTACCGGTTTCATGGAGGAAATAGGTAATCCTAACAGAAGCGGTTGTACCCAAATGATCTATGAGGTGGCAAGGGCAAGAGCACGATAGACTCCCTTCAAGTAGATCTATAAACTCTCACACTGAATTGAAGTACGTAGACTCCATTTCAACACTATAACAAAAAAGTATCTATTACGACAGTTGTATACATCCCAAAATTGAAAGAGGAAAAAAAACTGTCACATGGTAAAAATATGCGTTTTTGGCTGGAAAAGACGAAATTTTTCGAATTCCACCTTCTACGACAGATATTTGTTGTCATAAAAGATATAAAAAATAATTTATTTAATTTATTAAAATAAAATTTATTTTAAATGAAAAGTTTATTAAATCATATTTTCCCCCAATTCTTAAACCCTCACGCAAACTAAAATTTCAAACCCTCACGCAATTCTGACAATCTCCAATCCGACCATCTTCGACCATCAATCCGACCATCTCGTACCGTTTTCGAAAGCCGCCACCATCTCCAAACGTTGTTCACCGTTAATCGTCGCCCACCATGAAAAAACGTCGTTCATCTCCAAAGTTGCCCATCTCCAAAGCCGCCGCCGACAAGGATAAGGGTACCAAGTTCACCACCGAGGATATCATGCAGAGTGTCGATTAATTTTGAAAATAGTGATGTTTAATTTGATAGAACTGTTATTTTCTTTCCTAGCTATTTGTAGCCACCTATTTTTATCCTAGCCATATTTTTCAAAAAAATAATATTAGTAATAATGGCTAAAATTTTATTTATTTTTAAAAAAAAAAGGTAAAAAAATTAGTAATAACATAATATCTCATAATATCTCATTTTTATTATTTTAGGAAATAAAAATAAATCAATTTATTTTAAATAAAATATTTTAATATCACATTTATCTTATTTGTACTATTTTAGAAAAAAATAAATGAATTTGTTTTAAATAAAATCTTCTAATATCACTTTTGACTTACTTAAATCATTTTAGGAAAAAAAACGAAATCAATTTTAAATAAATTTTTTTTAATATCCATTTGATTTATTAATTTATTTTTCACAAAATCTCAAAATATATCATTTAATTTATTTTAGAAAAATGAAAATTTGTTTTATTAACATAATATCAAATTTTGATTTTATTCTTATTATTTTTTCCTAATTTGTGGTATATCCTGAGTATATAAATAAGGACCCTTGTCATTTGGAAAGGGGAGGGAGTTTCTAAAAAATAGAATTCTTTGGGGAAGAAAATTGCTTAGAGAAAAAAATCGTTAGAGTGAGTTTTTAGAAAGAAAATTTTTAGAGCGAATCTCTGCGAACAAAAAAATTCTGCAAAATGTGAGTTTTTCTTACTCTTTTCATTACCTTATTGTCTTTACTCTTTTTTCTTTTACTTTATCTTAAACAAATCAAATCCCACGTTGAAATAAACTTAGTTGGATGATGCATTTGGTAGGGATTTAATACTAAGGATTCGGCACCTCATGGCTCATACAACTAGTAACTTTTTTTAGATTTGAATCCTTATTTTTCTTTTCTTCTCTTATTAAAAGATAGAGAGAAAGAAAAGAAAATGTCGGAAATTTTTAGTATTTATTTACTTTTTTTTCTTTCTTCTATCATCGTTTAAAAAAGAAAATCCTTTAGACTTTTTCTTCTCTCTAAAAATATAGGGAGAAGGAGAAAGAAAAAGATATAAGGAAAATGTTCGTTTATTTTTATTTATCGGTATTTTATTACTTTTTTTTTCTTAAATCCCAACTTTTAACTTTTATTTTCTTTTCTCTAAAATATAGAGAGAGAAAGAATGGCGAATAGGTGAAATTTTATCATTATCATCGTTATTACTATTAATTGTTTTCTTTTATTATTATTAATTGTTTTCTTTTTTATTTTATTACTATTACTGTTTTTTTATTTATTATTGTTATTGTTATTAATTATAATTGTAATTATTATTACTATTATTCTTGTCATTATTGTTTTTATTTCTTTTATACCCATTGCTATTTTCTTTTCTTTCTTTCTTTCTTTCTACTTTCCTTCTTTTTTTCCTTTCCTTTTTATTTTCTTATTTTGTTTGTTGTTATTATGTTTATTTTCTATTACTTATTCACATTACTATCATAATAATAATTGTTATATGCACTTAAATGTAACTCTTTGTATCTAAAATTTTTAATGTTTTAAAATCTTTCCAATTTAAAATTCTTTATGTTTTAAAATACAAATTCTTTTTAATCATTTAGTAAATTCGTCTATAATGTTATAAATTTTTTTTATGCTTTTCAAAACCTTCAAAATCTTATTAAGGTTTCTTAAATCAATCTTTTCTAATAACTTAACCATTTTCTTTAAATAAAATCTTATAATGAAATCTAGGAAATTTGGGAGTCCGATTTCCTAGAATTATTGAGGTGAGGGATCAATATCTTTCGGAGTCCAAGATTTGATCCCAAGAAAAAATGAATTTAATCAATATGTTTTAAAAATCTTTATTCGAATACTAGCCTATGATAAACTTTGAGAAATTGTAATAATTTCTCATTTTCTTAAGATGAGAAGTTTCCTTCAATATATAGTCTAATTAATGGAATATTATTCCACTTATTTTATGAGATCATTGCTTCAAATATTGGAGTAATGTGGGGTAAAATAAGACATTAGTTTTAAAACAAATTAAAAAATATTTTCAATTTAAGACTTGAAATTTGGTCACCGTTTTTCTAAATAGGTGTTGTGGGGTGCTAATACCTTCCCCACACACAAATGACTCCCGAACTCAACTCTATTTTTTGCAGACCATTTTTTAAAAATTGTTTACTTTATTTTGGTGTCCAATCACACCTTAAAAAAGATTGGTGGCGACTTCTATTTTCTTTTAAAGCTAACTCTTTTGTGTTTTGTATTCTTAAGATACGAGGAAAATTTTCCTTGGACATGTGGCTATAATTGTCGACTTTAGAGACTTTAATTTTTATGGTATTTTTAAATCATATTTTGTTATTCCAATGAGAGCTATTCTTGATGTTTAATTCATATTGTTGCTTGGTACCTCTCTTTACATTTGCTTATTTGTAGTACATGATCTATGCAATTTGTTATGATGACATCTACTAAGTTGTCTTGGGGTTTAAACTACTCAAAATTTTGGCATTCAGTTTTCTATGCTTTTCTGATCTACTAGGAGCAAGAAATATATAATGGTAATTGAATGCATTTTCCTATGATTTAATCCATCAGGCTAATCTATTGTTAACGGTTGCTTTGTCTAATCGTTATTGGTCCTAATTTATTTTTCTTGATTTTAAGATATAATGTTGCCTTACTATAAGAAATATAATTTTGTGGTGGGTTATCTCCCATTTGATTCACGTATAATCCATGTGTTGTATTGGAGGTTTTAGTGTTCTGTATAATTGTTTTTAGTTGAATTGGTCTTTTAGATTTGGTAGTTGTTGCACTCTTCTTATGAAATATCAATGCACTAGTGTTATTCGAGTCACTACTCTTCTGACAAATCCCATTCTTGCTTACATTTGATAGAATGTTATTCAAGTTATTTTCACCTTATCTTTCTTTAATGAAATGATCTATACATGTTAGCACAACTAGCAAGATAGTTGCTTTCATTGCATCGAGAAGACTTGAAAAGTATTGGAAATGTTTTGAGCCTAGTGTAGAATTGTTGACGACCATGTACATATTTTCAAAAGAAATGAATATGTTGAGATAATCTACCAACACTCTAATAAACAACAATTGGTTGTTAGATGTAGATTAAAATACTTATCTCTTTAGTAATTATTGTTTGATAAATTTGAGCCACTTCTCTTCTAACTTGTATATATAGAAACACATATGTGAATGTTTAAGAGCATATTTTTGAACAAACTAAAAGAGCACGATGGTAAGTTTCTAGTTCTCGTCTCACATTTATATCTATGTACTGCTGAGAATTTAACAAATATGAATGTGTGCATTTATATTTTTTCTTAGGAAGAATCCAGTATTTTTGAAGTATAAGTCTGTGTTCAAAGAAATCTTTTGTTTAGGGGCATAGAACTCGCAGGAATTGCCAAGCGCAATTTGACCCCTCTCAATCACCCACGAGCTTATTGATTTCACAATACACATTTTTTTAGGATTCTACCTTGGTACGTTATTTGTAATTTTATAATTTGAATCTACTTTGTTGCTTCATATCCAAGTGTTATTTCATATCCCTCTACTGTTCATCCCTATTTTGAGTCTTGTTGTTTTTGCAAGCAATGATCATCCATTGAGTTTCTCTCCATTTTCAATTTTCTTTATTGGTTTCCTTTCTGTTTGTTAGACAGTTTACACTGGAGAATTGAATTGAATGTTGAGGGGAATTAAGGGAGGGTGGGGAATTAAGGGTTAGGGGGGGGGGGGGGGGGGGGGTTAGTTGTTTTCAATGTGATATAGTTGTTAGGAGAGCAAGCTTGAGGATGCATTTAATTGTTAGTAAAGTGTTCTTTGTAATTTTATAATATGAATCTACTTTGTTGCTTCATATACAAGTGTTGATTCGTATCCCTCTACTAATCGCCCCTCTTTCAAACTTCTTGTCTTTTTTGCGAGCAATGATCCCCCATTGAGTTTCTCTCCATTTTTAGTTTTCTTTGTTGGTTTCCTTTTTGTTTGTTGGATAGTTTACAAGGAGAATTGAATTGACAGCTGGGGGATTGAAATTAGGCAATTTACATGGGGGTCAATTCCTAGCCCTCAATTTGAATTGATTAAAGATTTAGGGGTGGGGTGAGGGGGGGAGGATTAAGGGCTGGAATTGATTGCATATTTTCTGTTTTTGGTTTACTTGTAAATTGTTTCAAACTTGATTGGAAATGTTCTAATTAAAGCTATGGTCGTTGTTCTCTTATGTTGTGTGTATTTTTCACTATGCATCATTCATTGGTTGAGTATATCTATTAGAGCTTTCTTGTGTTACACCATTTTTTATAGAACTTGGTTGATAATATAGCCTGTCATGTTAGGATAAATATGATGGGTTGCCTGTTTATGAGTTCTTCAAACTTTCATTAATTTTGTTATTTTAACATGTTTGGCATAATCACATTAATTATAAATATCCAACTTAAAAGGATTGGATGTCAATTTTGTGTTGTCAAACTGCATCTTAGATTTGCATAAGAGTGTTGAATCCTGGATAAAGATATAATTTGTTTTTTGTTTGCAGCTCAAGCCTTATGTATCTCAATGCCCCATAGAATTTAAGACAAGTGACAACAATGAATCAACTAAACCATAAGCGAAGGGGTATAACATCTTGTAATGCTCTTTGTTCTTTTCCCCTCAAATTAATTTGATTTAGCACAATTGATATATAGTGGTATTCTATTCAAATTCTAAATTTTCTTTTACTTCAGTTTTAAGTAATTATTAAGTCAGATGGGCCTTAATTAGCTTTAATTATAATCTTCTTTTAGGTAATGTTCTTTAGTCATACTCTAAAATGAGATTTTGTTTTCTTACTAAGTTTGGAAAAATCCATTGGGGCGTGAAGCCAACTTGGAGCAATTGATTGATATAAGATTTTTTGTATGGTTAGTAGCAAAATCTTGGTACCAATGTACTTATTTTAGGCTTGTTGGTGGCTAAAGATGTCAATGTTTATTCTTTTTTGTATGTAAACTACATTTAACAAAAAAAATGGTTATTAGTCAATCCTAGTGTACGAATATTACAAAGCATATCATAACGTATATATATTGAAGTGTTGACTATTTGTTTTCATATGGGTGTGATTTACTATAACAAATTTGTGATTGAACTAGTTAGTGTAATGGCAAAGCGACAAGAAGAACAGGACATGTATTTTATTGTAAAAAAAATATAGTAATTGAGGAATATACGGTAGAAAAAAAATGTCATAATATACGAATTCGTGACATTTTGTAATTGTCGTCAATAGCGAAACAATGATATTTGCTTTTAAAAAAAACTGCCACGATTGGCATATCCTTTACAGAAAAAAATGTCATAATATACAAATTTGTAACATTTTTGTAACTGTCGTCAATATAAAAAAAATGACATTTATTTTTATAAAAACTATAACGATTGACATATCCTTGATAGATAAAAAAATGTCATAATAAACGAATTCACGACATTTTTGTAACTGTCGTTTATATGCAAATGGTGACAGTTATTTTTTGTCATAAAATCAAATATGACAGTTATTTATTGTCATAAAATAGTAATTAATGATATTTATTTTCTGTCATGAAAAACTTATTGTGACAGTCATGGAAGAACTTTCCACAATAGGCAATACTGTGACTATAAATAATTGTCACGGATTTTATTTACGACAGAAAATAATTGTCGTCGTAGACCATTTTTGTTGTAGTGACAATAATTGACTATAAATTTAAACGATCGAATATAAACGATCGTCTAGGAAGTAATAGTCAAATCTAAACGATCATTTTTCAAAAACTAAATGATCATTTTTCAAATTTAATACGCACGCTGGATGCCAATTAATCGAAGTATTTTTTGAATATTCCATTGTGGGCTTGTGGGCTTGTGGGCATTTTTCGTTTTCGAAATTGTTCTATACGGTGTAAATATTTTGTTGCTTTGTTATATTTTTTAAAAGACCCCTATTTAATTTAGAAATTAATTAATTGGAGAATTAATTAACAGTATAGCTTAATTTTATTTAATTAAATTACAATTATAAGTTATGTGAGAGATATTCATTTAAATAGTATTTAAATGAAATATTAATTAAATATGATTTAATTAATTATTTAATTTAAATTAATTAATTTAAGGGACATTTTTAAAAACAACAAAATAAATTAAAATATAGGGAATTTTAAAAAAGAGTAGATTTTACAAAATATTTACAACCTATAGCAAATTTGTTATAGGTTGTAAATATTTTGTAAAATTTGCTATTTTTAAAAAATTTCCTTAATTTAATGGGGGCATTTTTAAAAATAGCAAAATAAATTAAAATATTTACAAGCTATAGCAAAATTTTGGATTCTATCACTATAGCATATCAATGACTATCAGTGATAGAATTTGTTATAGGTTGTAAATATTTTGTAAAATCTACTATTTTTAAAAATTCCTCTAATTTAATTAATTTATTATTATTATATTTTATTTTATTTTATTTTTAAATTAACGAAATTGGTACGTGGGTAGTTCTCCCACATAACCCAAAAATTTCTCTAACTCCCACTTCTTCATCCCGAAGAAAAGGGAGGTAGGAGTATAGTTGTAAAGTGAGTTTTCTTTGAAAAAGTACTATGGTTCACTGTGTATTTTTTCTCTCTCCAAAAAAGTTTCTCTTCCAATTTGGTTCCCACAAACCAAAATCTCAACTTAGAAAATAGGGAGATCTCCAAGTGATAGTGCCTAATTTGGCGTTTGACAAATATAGAGTCGTCAACGACAGTAAGTGTACTTTTTCTCTTCTCTATATTTTTTTTAAAGCATGCTTAGCCATAGAAATTAGTTTATGTAATTGTTTTTCCTATGCACTGGTATTTTAAACATCCCAATCAAATTCGAGTTAAGGTTCTGTTTGTATTTATTCCACTGTGTAGGGCTCTTATCCCTTCATTTCTTTAGCGATTAATGTAATCAACGATTGACCCGTCTTTTCTTGGTTGCAGTTAGCTCTATCACGCTTACAATACGTCGAGTGTTGTAGAATTGAGGAATTCACTTTCAAACTGCTTCCAACTATTAATAATTTCAGGTTCAACGTCGGTGTATCAGTCGAAGGCATTTCCTTTTCAGAGTTTGAAAAAACTGTTTCACCATAAAATCTCCTCGAGTACAAACATTTTCACATGTTTTGATGAAGTGAGCAACATGTTGTTTTGGGTTGCCATTTCCATCAAATAGTTGGAACTTAGGTGGCTGGTGTCCATTATGCATTCTTAGGTTGTCAATCCTCTTTGTATATAACTTGGAATACAAAAGGAAAGTTTGAGTAGGTCAACCATATTGAGTTTTGATGGAGTTTGCTATCATCTTCTACAACTGCTGAATAAGTAGTGAGGTAATCAAGTGGTCGAATTTTGTGGTTGACTTTCTTGCAAAATTGTCTTCCCTTTGTCATTGTTCTTGATGGTATATGTATGATTGGATTCAGCAACATCATAACTTTTGATGTGATTCTTGAGAGATGTAATCTGATAATCCCTTTCTTCGGTTGCCTTCATGAGTACGATACCCTTCTGTTTTAGCTTTGTCATTTTCTCTTCACTTGTTTCCACATCAGCCATCATAAGTGACATTATATTTAGTGAGGTGTCTCCTCACTTGATTGGGAGGAAGATGAAATATGTTCGTCGAGTATAAAATTTTCCTTGATTATGATTCCATCTTTTGGTGGCTTTGACAATTGTTCTCATATGTTCTTTGCGACCTCAAAGGGCGACATCTCTTTAAACAAAAGCTTTCTTCCAGAGGCTGCGAGTATTTAGTCTCTTGCTAATGTCGCTTAGAGCTTTGGAAATGTTGCCTTTAGATGTCATGACTTCTTTAAATATTCCTTGCCAAAGAGAAAGAGATGAAAGGTAGAAATGGTCCTACCAAGTGTGCCAAACTGTTCATACGAGTTTTCCAGAGAAATTTAATTCGTGGAATTTGAACTTTGTATTGATTTCGATATAGTGTAGCGGATACAATCTCTAATATTTACTCCTTTGATGTTTTCTCCAATGTAAATTAAAACTTAATCTTTTGGCATTCAAGGAAGGTAATTTAATCCTCCAAGTCTTCAATTTTTCAAAAGGTGATAATCTCGAAGTCCATAAGAACTTTAATGTTTTGAAAGCTTCAAAGGTTGAATCTTCAATTCTTTAAAGCCTTAACCCTTTGTCCTTCCAAAATCCTCTTTGAAATGAATTGCAAGGCCTCTATTTATAGAGAATTTTCATGAGCTTTAGGTGGGTATGGGTCCATTTTCTTGTTAGGCTTGGGCCTATTTATTTGTTGGGATCCCCATTATCTTCATTGCCAATTTTCTATAATGGGGCTTGAATTGAATTGAGTCTAAGAAATTTTGATTACCCAAACCAAACAAAATAATAATTTTCACAATGGGCTCGGTTTTCGTTGTAATGACTGGGTAAAATTTAATTAGCCAAAATTTCTTGTTCAACAAAGATATTCAAATTTCAATTTAAAATAATATTTATTTTATAAAAAGGGTAAACTATGATATATTATTTTGTTGAAAAAAATAACGTACAAAAGTAATATAAATTATATTAATTTAAAAAGAAATTCAAATTGACACAAACAAATATGCTATATAAGTTCAAATTATATCAAAGTAATAATAAATTAATAAATAGTTGTAAGAGCATTTTTGGAATATTATGTAAATTTAAGGCATTCTTGATCGGTAGAAATTCTAGATAACAAACAAAATAATAAAAATATTTTCAAATATCAACAAAAAAATATTTCTACAAAACAAACATGGTAATCTAAAGATATCATTTATCTACATTCCCAAAAACCAAACGACCCCTAAAATTATTTGACTCGTCGGTTTATTCTTAAAAAAATGGCTAGTTGCATAAATGACATTGAAGCAAAAAACAATAGAATATATTGTACTAGGATAAAATAATTTCATATATAACACACTAATTGGTTAAATACTAAAAAAAAACCAAGACCAGACACCATTTTCACACTTCTTTTCAAATTTTTATTTGCCAAGTGATAGCAATGGATAGTGATAGTTATCGGTGGCTACTATCAGTTGCAATCACTAATAGATGCAATCAGTGAATATCAATGATACGTGCTATTATTTGCTATCATCGATAATTGCATGCACTGAAAGCTACCATCAGTGATAAATTTCTATTTACCACCAGTACAAGTATTTCTTCCCGATTTTCTCAAATTAAAAGTAGTTATAAGGGATAGCAATTGATAACGGCTACAAGTTGAGCTTTCAATTTGAGAAATGTGCTATAAGTTGCTATCATTGAAAGCAATTATTTGTCACACCCCGCCTCAAATGTCTCCTCTTACTACAAGATGGAGGCGTGTCGCCTAGACACCCATCAGTACCTCGTAATGAGATGACGCATTGAATGTCTAGTAAGTGGAACAACTCACTCCAACTTGCCTCATCGCAGAGCCTTTACCTTGACTTAGAGACTTCTACAAACCAACGCAGTGGAAATACTTAACCTTAGATTTTCCTCCATCGCCTAGTTTTCAACACTTAACTCAAATTCAACTATTAAGTGACAAGTACAAAAAATAATGCAGCAAAATAATCATAACTTCTCTTTATTAACTTAACACTTTACACAAAGTCTGCACTTAACACTTACATTCCTTTCTTGCATGGTGTAAAAATAAAACCTAAGTTCTAAACCACACATCTTCATCCACCTGGGGTACTACTCTTCATGTCAAGGTTTTTAGAAGTATAAGGACCCCTTTTGTGAGGCCCAGATCGTATATCACCAACGCGATACAGACCTTGCGATAGGGATACTGAATGAAGAAGATTTTTTTCCGTAGACTATGTTCCATGAAGGGAGCATGTGTAAGGTCTTAACCCAAAGAAATGAAGTCCGATTGAGGAAGACCTTGTTGAGTATTCATTTTGGAATAAGAATATAGGACATCTCGCAAGGAAGAGTGCGAAAAGGGGAAAGGCAATGCAAAGAGAAGTACATGTCTAAGTTATGTCATGCAGATTAAGCCTATATTGGATGTTAAGAGTTAGACATTTAATGCAGCAATGCGAGAAGAAGTACTTATACCTAAGAAAGTTTGGCGAGAAGTAGGTGCCCTATTCACAAGACTCGACGACTCTATGAGAAGAAATAAATGTTTGTTGCTTCCCAAGGAAATAAAGAGAGTCGGGTGTTTTTAAGAAGTTTGGTTTTCCAAGGAGATAAGATTGGTGTCTCAAGAGATTATCCAAAGTGGGCCAACACGTGTCGAGTTCGAGTTGGCTGTATAGCGCGGTGAATCAACAAAGAGACACGTGTAAAGTATTGAAGCGACCTTTGGATGTGGGGAAATCACTATAAAGTGGGCCAACTGCCAAAAAGGAAAAGAAGGTTTTTCTTCAGAAAAGTTAGATTTTTGAATGAAGAATGAAAAAAGAGAGATTCAAAATGCTAAACGGTTGGTCGAGGAAATCACTAGACGAGAAGAGGAATCCAACAGTTGAGAAGGAAGGAGTTGAGACCAAAATATATGTGTATAACAAAATAAGATTTTTAACGTGATTTCTAAAGTTATCATTTATCGTTAGGTCTTTTCTTTATTTGTTTACGAGTACGAATAAATGTTGTGAGTGTTTCATTCTAGAAAAAATTAGTATCCTTGTAAATCTTGTTTTAAGTATCTCTTCTATTTAGGATATCTGTGAAACTTTCCTCAATAGAGGAAGAGTTTTATGAATGACTTCCGTAAATAGTTAATAATGTGTTTGTAATCTTGATACGTGGAAAAGGTATTCTGTTCATGATAGTATTCTTTAGCTAGTGTTTATTGTATAATATGCGTACTACTGAAATATTATATAAGGGAAGTATTCTGAGAACTAATTTCCTCGTTTGTTGTTGTGATGATTATATACTAAGAGGGGATGAAACCCATCGCAAGACACTGGAGGGAATCCCAAGCAACTTGTGTGACACTGGTTGAGTGCGAATTCCAGGTCTAGGCGACGAGAGAATCTCATGTCTAAGAGAGGTTGTAATGTGACACGGGTTGAAAGTGAAACTCATGTCTGAGAAAGAGTGAATATGAAGAGGCGCTAGTGGAAATCCCAAGTAACTCGCACGACACTAGTCGAGTATAAGTCCCAGGTCTCAGTGATGAGCATGAATTACGAAGATGATCGTAACATGTGGTACTTGTGGCGGTTGTGGTACTGACGTTTGAATTGTTTGAGGTTGATGGGATGAAATCTTATGTGATACAGTATGACTTATTTATTGTTGTTTCTGTTGTGTTTTCCCTAAAAGGTTTTCTCAAACCCATTACTCACTAAGTCTGTTTGACTTATGTTTTTAGTTTTTCCCCCTGGTTGTTAGGCGTTGAAGACAATGAAAGAACGGATATCAGGCGTTATAGCCTAGTTAAGGAGGAAAGATAGAATTTCTCTGTAGCCTTATGCAGTATGGTAGCCGTGTCATCTTATCTCGTGTCTTAGAAGTCAGTGGACAAGTGCATCGTTTCTTAGTGCAAATGGCCTGACTCTGAGGAAAGACGAGTGCAATACCCAAGTGGGTGAGGCTTAACCCGGTGAGCTAGAGAGCCAAAGAGTCGAGTCTAGGGAAGCTAGCCCTAAACCGGTTCGCTAAGAGAGGTAGTGGGGCAACCTATGAGGAAGAGGAAGTGCCACCTTTACACCTTTAGGTACTCGCTACAGGAGGTCGCGCTTAGTAGTGAAGAAAGAAAAGGAAGACTCTAGCAACTGTCCTTGGGTTGGATTGTGTATGATCGAGAAGGAAAAGAACACGAGAGGAGTCAGATGCCCCTAACTATCGGTACAGAGAGCAATATTAGTTTGTGCATGAAGGAAGAAAGTGTGTTGCATCTTGATAGGAGAAGAAGGATGGCAAGAAGTCAATTTTGGCCTTGGTAGAGCAAACAGTTGTATTTGTAAATTCAAAACCTTGTAAAAGTGTTAAGTTAATAAATAGAAGCTTCGTACTCATTTCGCTCTAATATCTTATGTTTATCGGGTGGTGGTCGAAAAGTAAAAGAGAACTCATTGCAATACATTAATAAAAGTCAAGGTTGTATTTTGCTACTTTATGTTAAGAAAGCTTGGTGTTTAAGCCTTGCGTTTAAGAATTAAAAAAAAAGAGAGAAAATTTGTTTCGCTTACTAGGCGTTTAGCACGTTACCTCGCGAGAAGTACGCGATAAATGTCTAGGCGACACGTCTCCACTTGGTTGCGAGAAGTAACTTTTGGGACGAGGTGTGATACCTTCAATTTCCCATCCTTCTCCTTATCTCCTAACAACCCAACACAAGGACAACTTTTAGGGGGCGTTTGGCGCACAGGTTCGGAATCAAATGTCTGAGAATTAAATGCTTGTGGGCTTATTTTATGGAGTTCTAATGCCTGGAAATTACAGATTTGGGAATCTGGATTTCTGAGGTGTTGATTTTGAATTTGTGGGTTTAACTAATTTTTTTACTTTTTTAAAATTGTACATCCTAAATTTATAATGTATCAATTTTTTAATTGATTTTTTTTCTTCATATTTTGTACCTCTTATTCAATTTCTTGACTCTATTGATTTTCATGACAATAATCTAAAAATGAGAAATTTTAATATTCAATAACATTAATTTAGATTATAGTTGCAATAACATGAATGGTCTAATTAAAAATATTACAAATAATTCACAAAATAAAATAATACATGTAATCAAATGGGGTTTACGAAATTAAGTATTAGTTAAACAACATTAAAAATGATCTAATATGTTTCAAAATAAGCATAACCAAAAGGGTCATGCAAAATCGAAAGACATTTAGCTATAGTTATGGTTGTTTTCCTATGATATGCATGCAATGTATTTTAAACCACTTTTATCAAAAGAGTTTAAATAAATAAAAATAAATAAAACATATTTTTCTTAAGTCAATCCAAATAAGTTCTAAGTCTTCTAGTTAAATTGACCAACAAAAAAATGAAAAACAATATTAAACAAAAAATGAAAAACAATATGAAACTAAAAATAAACCGTATATGTGATATATATTTACAATTTCTACTATATTACCAATATATTAATTATATTTGATTGATACTTGACATCACAAGAGATAGGTTATCAATTTTTACGTAGGGAAAATATAACAAAATAAAGAAAATCTCCTAAAATAAAGGAAATATTGTAAATATAATTATGTAGATATCCATAACCTACAATATGTTACCAATAATCTTCCTATAACTCTCCGTTTATTCCATGTTGTAGCATTTATCCCATTGAATTTCATAGTGTAACCTATACCATGGGATGTCCTATAAATAGAGGTATGTGGTGCCTTTGTAAGGGACACCACAATTGAGTTCACTTATTTTCTACTTCCTCTCTTCTTCATTCTCTTCTTTGTGTTGTTTCATGGTTCTTATTTAGCCTCTTTATTCTTTATTTCATAACACGTTATCAGCAAGAGTCTCTACAATTTTATCATTTGCAAAGGTAGGCTATAAAGTATTAGTTTGTTTTCTTGTTTTGTATTTGTGAACATTGCATGAACTATTCCATGTATACATTATGTTTGAGAATGTAATCTTTTATACCTATTGCATGTTGTAATTTTACATATTATGTTTACAAAATTATTGTTTGTTAAAAATATTGTTAGTTCATAATAAGATTGTGGTTTGGTTCATCTTAATTGATTTATGATTTATGTGATTGTTTATGTTTGGTTCTTATTTCAATTATTTAAGATCTATGTATAGTTTATGGGTTCTTAATGGTTTATGTCTATAATTTAATTGTCTACTTTTTATAAGTATAAGTTTTGTAATTGTTTTTATGATGTTTTTATCAATTTACCTAAGCATGCTGTTTTAACATATTATGTATAAGTATGTTGTAAAATTAATATTTTTGGTGTGTATTGTTGTCACAATTTTCCATAATATGATATTTATCTAAGTTGTTTTATAATTTATGTTTAACATGTTTATTAAATTTCTAATATAAGTAAATGTATTTGTTATAGTTTTACCATGTCAAGTCTTATCAAATTAGAATTTCTAGCTCTTGATATCAATAGTGATAATTATTTATCATGGGTGCTTGATGCTGAAATTCATTTGGATGTCATGAATCTTGGAGAAAGGATTAAAGAAGAAAACACGAATTCAAGTAAAAAAAAGGCAAAAACCATGATTTTCCTTCGACATCATCTTCATGAGGGATTAAAGATTGAATATCTTATAGTAAAAGATCTCTATAAACTATGGCAAAGTTTAAAAGAAATGTATGATCATACAAAAAAAGTGTGATTCTTCCTAAAGCTCGATATGATTAGATGCACTTAAGGTTACAAGATTTTAAATCAATAAGTGATTATAATTCCGCATTATTTAAAATTTGTTCAAAATTATTGTTATGCGAAGAAAAAATTACTAATGAAGATATGTTAGAGAAAACATTTTCCATATTTCATGTCTCGAATATGCTCCCGCAGCAACAATATTGAGAAAGAGGATTCAAAAAGTATTTTGAACACATATCATGCCTTCTTGTGGCTGAACAAAATAACGAGTTATTAATAAAAAACCATGACTCTCGACCAACTGGAGCAACACCATTCCTTGAAGTGAATGTTGTATTTTCAAACAATAATGGTCGAGGTCAAGGTCGTGGTTGTGGTCGTGGCCAAGGTCGTGACCATGGTAAAGGAAGAAATAATTATACTTTTTGTTGTAATAATCATTCAGATTTCAAGAAAACCACAAATGATGATCATAGAGGAAAGACTCCACAAAATAAGAAATTAAAAAGTGGTGAAAATCAATGCTTTCGTTGTGGTATGAATGGTCATTGAACTCGTAGTTTTCATACATCCAAGCACTTAGTCGACCACTATCAAGCCTCATTGAAGGAAAAATGGAAGAATGTGGAAGTAAACTTTGCCTGTCAAGATGATTGTTATTGATTAAATTATTAGTTTTGTCTTAATAACCCAAATCCAATAAACTAACATCCTAAGCTGTTTAATGAGTCTTGAACAGTATGTAGAGACATACAGGAATCAATGTTCAAGATCAGCTTAAAGGGTCTATAGTGTAGGGATAAGGTTGAGTACCTTATCCTGGTAACACTATTGATACGGCTCACTTTGTATTTGATACAAACGCAATGATCCAACGCGTTCGTGTAGTTGACATGCGAGTGAGGGTTTTCTATGCAATGAGTTTGCATAAGACCGGACCGCGAAATAGTAACCACTAGATGTAACTCCGTTAACTAGTTAGGTTTCTATTTCACTAGGATGACCTAGGTAATTTAGTCTTAATCCTAAGTGTGTTATGAACTCCTGTAAGCGAGGGATTGTCCTTTGATTTGTACGGGTGAGAGTAGCCAGATCGCCGACTCAATAAGCTTATCAGTTTGGGAACAAGACCGAGTGAGGAGCTGGGAACATAATTACACAAGATGGAATTCACTCATTCCCTACTTTAGGGTAAGTAGATGAGTGTTTCCTTAAATGGTGTCTCCAGGTCTTGAACAAAGGATCTTACCCTCTCTATGGCATGAGAAAGGTTTCTGTTTATTGGTAGGTTCATAAACAGGTTGTTCATTGGAGGAGTACTGGTATTTAAGGATTAGTGGTAACCCAGGGATAAAACGGTAAATTGACTCAGTTGGTGTTATGAACACTCGTGAAGGACTAACTTACTATTATTGGTCTATATCCTTGGACATAGAAATATGTGACGACCCAGACTTTTCGGATTGACCGTCTAAGTCGTCAATTTGACACAAAACCGTTTGTTGACGAAAGACATAGTAACTTTAATTGAAACCATATGAATTCGAAGAAAACATTTAATCGGGCCCTATTTCAAAATATGAAATTCTAAAGTACTGTTTACAAAACTTTAACTATTTGTAAATTCAGTTCAACAAAACGTTTATAAAAAAATCGTCAGCGGAAGCAGTTTAAAGGACAATCTTCTATGGCCATTCACGAGTCCTTCTTGTCCCTCGTCGGTCTGCCCCTCGTGTTACCTTTGCCTGAAAAGTTAAACATAAAAAGGGTGAGTATTAATATACTCAGTAAGGGACTCGCTACTAGTCCCGTTAGGGGAAAAATAAATTATTAGCATCCTATGGTGTACCCTGCACAGTCACAGTCTTGTGATCCCGTAGGATGCACATATCAGTCTAGTGCTCCCGAAGGATGCACATATCAGT
>CM046893.1:7946918-8037997 GCA_025688845.1 Cucumis hystrix | reverse complement strand
CCCGAAGGATGCACATATCAGTCTAGTGCTCCCGAAGGATGCACATAAAGGGATGATCCCGAAGGACACCCGCAGGGTAACTATCCACTAGGAAAACTAATAATTTATCCCCTCAGTCCATTCTAAACATCTTAAAAATCATTCTCAATACTGTCAAATTTCTTTATTTCCAAGCTCCTCTTTAACCTCAAATAACTATATTATCCAATTTTCACCCAAGGACAGTCGAAACATATCGCTACATCAGTCAGCCACATTAATAGCCCAGCAATCACAACATACGTTAGACAACAAGTTCACATCAATCCATACATTCATATAAAATTTCATTCAGTCAGCACAATATACATTAACTTTCGGTCCACACCCAAACACCTAACATAAACATCATCCCTACTCAGTCCAGATATAATATTTCAGTCCATATAGTCAATACATCTTAAATCTTATTATTGAGTCCAGTAGAAAGTCCCTTACCTCACTCTTATGCAAGTTCTTCAATCGAGCAATTTCAAACGAATAATTTCCCAAGAAGTGGAGAGACGACTCCAACGAAGCTTACGGCAAAACTCAAAGTTCCGAATTTTTCGAATCTCCTATATCGCCTTCGAGAACAAACAATCAAACACCCAATTAAACAACATCAACAAATCAAGATTTCAGTTAAGACTCTTAAACCCATCAATTTCATCCTTACCCAACGAAATTCCAACGAAATAGCGGCAGCGGCACACAAGATTTGGGCAAACGACCTTGTGAAATCGATTTGGGTATGGGTCGGCTTTCAAATTCGCAGCTGGAAGGAGACGCACGGTGGCTGGCCTCTTGCGGAATGGAGGCAGATCGGCTCGGATCCGCGTCCGATTTGTGAGATGCACGCGTCGGTAGCCTTGCGGACGGTACCCGGCGGCGGCGGACGGCTGCGGAACGAAGGGGTGGTACGGCTGGGCGGCTGGGCGGTTGGGCGGATGGAGACGCGGCTGGGCGGAGAGAGACACGGCTGGGCGGAGAGTCACGGCGGCGCGGGGAGGATTCGCGAATAGAGGCGCGGCGCGGGCGAAGCCGAACGAAGGAGCGACGGCTTCACAGATGTGTGCGGTGGTTTTGCCGGCGAGAAGAGGTATGCGGTCGGAGTTTGCAAGCAAATAGAGTGGATGAAGACGTAGATCTGGTCGGACGGCGGCTCGGGCTTCGTCGGACGGACGGAACGGGGAGGGGCTCGTCGGCTTTAAATCCGCGGTTGGAACGACTCACGAACAAGATCGGGCGGCTGGGTTTGCGTCCGTCTTCTGTAGATCGAGCGGCGCGGCCGAAAGGAGAAACAGATATGGTTGACGGCGGCGGCTAGGGCTGGGAGAAGAAGAAGAGAAAAGAAAAAAAATGGAGGGGGGGGGCGTGCGTAAGGAAAGAAAAAAGGGGGGGTGTTTTCTTTTTTTTTTTTTTATAATAATAATAATAATTAATAATAATAATAATAATAATAATAATAATATTTAATAATAAAAAATATTATTTTATTATTACCTTTTTTTTTTTTTACTTTTTAGGGCGTTGCAAAATATATCTACAGTGAGAAGAGTTCGACTGTGAGTCTTTAGTGGAGTTTACACACAGTTAACGAATATTGATTAATGTGGTTAATGAGTTTAACCAGTTAATCTCAGGTCGTTGTAGCTTTTGATCTGTAGGTCCATTAGGTTCCCTTCCTAGCTTGTAAAAGGTAATGAGATTTATTTATATTTGTTGTAATTTGAAATGTTCAAAATTACTTTGGAAATTAGTTTAATGTATAGTGATACATTATAATATAAAGTTTGTGAAACTTTATTATATAAATTTAATTTTGGATATGATTCAAAATTAATTTATGAGAGATAAAATATTTGAATAAGTTCAAATATTTGAATGAGTTCAAATATTTGAATGAGTTCAAATATTAATTTAATGTGAATTGGATTCATATTAAAATTATTAATTATGAGAGAAACTTATATTTGAATATGATTCAAATTTAATATAAGATATTTAATTTAGCTATTTATTAATAGTTTAGTTTTATTTAATTAAATTTGATTTAATTAAATTTATAAAATATTGCAGAGATATTCATTCAAATAAGATTTGAATGAAATATTAATTAAATGTGATTTAATTAATTATATTAATATAAATCTATAAGATATTGGAAACATATTCATTCAAATAAGATTTAAATGAAATATTAATTAAATATGATTTAATTAATTATTAACTAATTGATTAATTATTAATTAATTAATATATTTGATAACAGAATCTCATGATTCTCTCCTACTCATTTTCCTATTCCAAGAAGGAAATAGAATTATAAATATCTAGAAGAGAACAGTTTTCTTTAACCAAATTTATCAAGAAAAAAGCCAAAGTTTTTTTCTCTCTGCAAAAAGAAAAGAGTTTCTCTAAACATTTTCTCATCTCAATTGGTTTCCACAAACCAATCTCATTTCAGAGGATAGGAAGGTCTCTGACGGGTGGTGTCTCCAATTCGGTGATTTGTAGATTCAGAGACGTCATCGAAAGTATGTTCTCGTATCTTATAAATTAAAAATATGCTCAATTTTATATTTAGAATTGTGATTCTAAAATTTTGCCAATATACTGATATTTTAAGATTTCCAAATTAATTTGAGTAAAGGTTCTTTAAATTCTTCCGCTGCCATAGGGCTTTTATCCCTTCAAATATCAGGTTCTACAAACTTGAATGAAGATTTTGGGAAAGCAAACCTTATTTTGCCTAGAGAAACAAAATTCACAATTAATAATGCTTTGTTCGCTAGTAAGTCAAAAAGAAACTTATTTGAGTTTCAAAGATATACGTCAAAATGGTTATCATGTTGAAACTAAAAATAAAAATAATATAGAAATCTTTATATTACATTTATTGTTTCACATGAAAAGCGTATATTGGAAACATTGTCTGTTTTTTCTTCTGAATTATATTATACTCATATACGAGTAATTGAAACATATGCAACCATGAATCCGAAGTTCATAAATTTAAATATGTTTACTGTTTGGCATGACTGATTGGGTCATCCGGGGTCAATAATGATGGAAAGAATTATTGAAAATTCTCATGGACGTCCGCTAAAGAACTAGAAGATTCTTCAATCCAATGAATTATCATGTGTTGCTTGCTCTCAAAGAAAATTGATTATTAGGCCATCACCAGCTAAAGTGGGAGTTGAGTCACCTACATTTTTAAAACGAATCCATGGTGACATATGTGGACTCATTAATCCACCAAGTGGACGATTTAGATACTTCATGGTTTTAATTGACGCATCAAGTAGATGGTCACATTGTGTTTATTATCAAGTTAAAACCTTGCATTTGCAAGATTACTTGCTCAAATAATCAAATTAAGAGCACAATTTCCTAATTACACAATAAAAAACATTCGACTTGATAATGCGCTGGTGAGTTTACATCCCAAACATTTAATAATTTTTGCATATCAATTGGGATAAATATTGAACATCTTGTAGCTCATGTTCATACACAAAATGGTTTGGCATAATCATTTATCAAGTGTTTACAATTGATTGTCAGACCATTACTTATGAGAGCAAAACTTCCATTATCTGTAAAGGGTCATGCTCTTATGCATGCATCATCACTTATACGCATAAAACTGATATCTTATCATAAGTACTCCCCGATACAATTAGCTTATGGTTGGAGCCAAATATTTTTCACTTGCGAATTTTTGGTTGTGCAGTATATGTTCCAATTTCCCCACTACAACATACTAAAATGAGACTTCAAAGAAGGTTAGGAATATATGTTGGATTTGAATCCCCATCAATTATTAGATACCTTGAACCTTTGAAGGGTGATGTATTTATTGCACGATTTGTTGATTGTCATTTTAATGAGACAAATTTTCCAACATTAGAGGGAGGAACTAAGAACTTGGAAAATGAAATTGCTTGGAATATATCGTTATTGTCTCATTTAGATCCTCGTACAAGGCAATGTGAACTAGAAGTTTAAAAGATAATTCATTTACAAAGTGTAGCAAACCAAATGCCAAATGCATTTACAGATATTAAGAAAGTGATCAAGTCATATATTTCAGCTGCAAATGCTCCATCTAAAATTGAAATCCCAATTTAGCAAGTAGTTGAATCTGTGTTGAGACAAAAGTGTGGTAAACCAATAGGTTCAAAGGATTAAAATTCTCGAAAAAGAAAATTGATCAATAGTCAAAATGACTTAATTGACAGTAGAAACATTCAAGAAGAAGTCCTGGACATAACTAATGGTAAAAATGTTGAAGAGACTCAAGTATATGAAGATAACAATGAGATCTCGATAAATTATACCATGACAGGCAAAAGATGGAATAGAATTAATGCAGTTGTGGACAACATTTTTGTGTATAATGTTGCACATATTATTATTCATGAAAATGAGGATTATGAAACTAAATCTGTTGACGAATGTTGTAATAGAAAGGATTGGTCCAAATGGAAAGAAGTCATCCAAGCAGAATTGAACTCACTTTCGAAACGTGAAGTATTTGGACCTATAGTTCATACACCTAAAGGTTAAAACCTGTTAGATTTAAATGGGTATTTGTGCATAAAATAAATGAAAATAATGAGGTCACTAGATATAAAGCACGACTTGTTGCATAAGGATTTTCTCAAAGATCGGGCATTGATTATGAGGAAACATATTCTCTCGTAGTGGATGCTATTACATTAAGATATTTAATTAGTGAAAAACTCGATATGCATCTTATAGATGTAGTTACAACATATCTGTATGAATCTTTGAAAAATGAAATCTATATGAAAATCCCTGAAGGATTTAAGATACCTGAATCATATAATTCAAAATGTAAAGAATTATATTAAATCAAATTACAAAGATCATTATATGGATTAAAACAATCAAGACGAATGTGGTACAATCGCTTAAGTAAATATTTATTGAAAGAAAGTTATCAAAATAATCCAATTTGTCAATGTGTTTTTATTAAGAAATCACAGTCAAAATTTGCTATTATAGCTGTATATGTTGATGATTTAAACATAATTAGAACTCCCGAAGAGCTTTCAAAGTCAATAGAATATCTCAAAAAGGAATTTTAAATGAAAGATCTTGGCAAAATAAAATTTTGCCTTGGCTTGCAAATTGAGAATTTAGTCAATGGAATTTTTATTCATCAATCGACATATACAGAAAAGATTTTAAAAAGATTCTACATGGATAAATCACACCCATTGAACATTCCAATGGTGGTTCGATCACTAGATGTGAAAAAAGGATATCTTTCAACCTCAAGAAGATAATGAAGAATTACTTGGTCATGAAGTACCATACCTTAGTGCAATAGGTGCAATAATGTATTTTGCTAATAACACGAGACCGGATATAGAATTTCCAGTAAATTTATTAGCAAGATATAGTTCTTCTCCAACAAAAAGACATTGGAATGGAGTTAAGAAGGTACTTCGTTATCTTTGAGGGATAATTGATATGGGTTTGTTTTATTCAAACAAATCAAACTTTGATCTAATTGGTTATGCAGATGCTGGATATTTATCTGACCCACACAAAACAAGATCTCAAACAGGTTATCTGTTTACATGTGGAGGAATTACTATATCTTGGCAATCTGTAAAGCAAACCATTACGACCACTTCATCGAGTCATGTAGAAATTCTTGCAATTCGTGAAGCTAGTAGAGAATGTATATGGTTGAGATTAATGACTCATCATATTCAAGAAACATGTGGTTTGTCTTTCAATAAAAATCTACCAACATTATTATTCGAGGACAATATTAAATGTATAGCACAAATTAAATGAGGGTATATAAAAGGAGATAGAACAAAACATATCTCACCAACTCTTCTATACACATGACCTTGAAGAAAATGGTGACATCAATGTTCAACAAATTTCTTCAAAGGACAACTTGGCGGACTTATTCACAAAGACATTACCCACATCAACATTTGAAAAGTTAGTGGACAACATTGGAATGCAACGACTCAGAGAACTCAAGTGATGTATTCATAAGGGGGAGTAGAAATATTGCCTTTAAGGAATAGAAATACTTCACTCTTTTTTCCTCGACTATGTTTTTCCCATTGGGTTTTCCAAGAAAGATTTTTAATGAGGCAGTTATTAATATATAAAATGATATACTCTTTTTCCTTCACTAGAATTTTTTCCTATATGTTTTTTTCCTAGTAAGATTTTAATGAGGCATTTATTTTATATAATATGGATATTTAAGAGGGAGTATTGTAAATATAATAATGTAGATATCCATAACCTACAATATGTTACCAATAATCTTCCTATAACTCTCCCTTTATTCCATGTTGTAACATTCATCCCATTGAATTCCATATTGTAACCTATACCATGGGATGTCCTATAAATAAAGGTATGTAGTGCCTTTGTAAGAGACACCACAATTGTGTTCAATTGTTCTATACTTCCTCTTTTTTTCATTCTCTTCTTTGTGTTGTTTCATGGTTCTTATTTAGCCTCTTTATTCTTTATTTCATAACAGGAAAGACTAATTTTAAACAAAGAATAGAAAAGAGATAATTAAAAAAAATGACCTAATAATTATTATTATTAAAATAACTTGAAAAGAAAATAGAAGAATGAAAAATTGCATATTTAAATAAATATTATTGTGATTAAGTCAAATTCTTATATAGAATGACTAAACAAAAAATTTCAAAAATTTATTTTTATTAATTTTTCAAGGTTTGCGGCGGCGGTTGCTGGAGTTGGTCGATGGAAGTTCGCTGGCGGAGTTGTCAAAAATGACACCCAAGGTCGATCGACAATGGTCACCAGAGGTGGTGTTTGGAGTTCTGACAAATTTTCTATTCAAACCCATGAGAAAGTGTGTAGAAAGCCTTGGTGAAGGCTGCCGTTGATCAATGGTGAAAACGGTCAACGATCTCCAATGTTTAAGACAATTGGTTGGTTGTCGACCATCATGAACCCAGGTCGCCAAGGATCATGGCTATTGGTCATTGACCATCACTATGACCGTTTGTTAATAGGCACGAATTTGATAGTTAACGACAATGATTGGTCGTCGTCGATCCAGATGTTCACCTGACGACAGTAACGTCTAAAGTTGTAGGTCACCAACGACCAAGATGATTGGTCACTAACGATCGATAATCAACAGTTAAGACTATCCGAAGGCGAAGATCAAGATGATCCAAAGGTGACGGTTAAGACGATCGATCGTCATGACAGTCATCGATCATGATCGATCATGATCGATCATGAAGGTTGATCGTGAAATTAGCTAACATTTGTTGTCAATGGTCATCAATGATTATTGATAAAAGATTGTGAAAATTTTTCTAAAACATATGACATTAATATATATATATATATATATATATATTCTAAACCCATAAGTTTGGTTTCTTAATCCCAGGAATTTTATTCCAACTGTCAAAACATGAGTTTGGTTTCAAATGCCAAACCCCCCTAATTCCAAACTCATTGGCCAAACAACGCCTTAGGTTTTCCATCCTTAACTCAACTCTTTCACTCATCATCTTGTGCCATGCAAAATTGTGATGTTTTCCTCGATAATTCTTCAAACCTGAGTTGTTCCCCTCAGCATTAAGGAGTGAAGTTCTTACCTATTGAATCCTTAAACCTAATATGGAAAGATAGCTTGCTCGTCGCACAAGTTTACATAACAACGACCTACCTTTTCCTCCTTTACTTGGTTTCTACGCTTATAGTCATTCTTTACTTAGCTTTAACTCCTGACAACCATAGGAGGGAAAACTTAAAATGTAAATCAAAGACTTAGTGAGTGATGGGTTTAGAAAATACCTTTCTGAAGAATACAACAAGTTCAATAATAACATCCATTCTTAATCTCATGAACACAAGTATTCATCGCATCAACAAAAATTCTCATTACATCAATTTACAATCACGACAATCACAAACAATCCCACGCGTTTCAGTTCATCAAACATTCACCATTCATTGTTGGGACCTGTGATTCTCTTATCCACATCCAATCGCCTAGACCTAGAATTCACTTCACTAGTGTCTCGCATTAAATCTGGGATTGTCACCAGCGTCTCGTAGCACACATTCTCATTTCAGACCTGGAATTCGCTTTCACCAACATCTCATCACCTGGACTTGGGATTGACTTTCACCAACGTCTCACAAATCATTCCTCACCTAGATATGGGATTCACTTCACCAGCATCTAGATTTTAAGCACACAACTTATTCTCGCTCAAACTTGGGATTCATTTCACCAACATTTACCTGTCTAGACATGGGATTCACTTCACCAACATCTAGCTTTTAAGCACACAACTTATTCTTGCTCAAACTTGGGATTCATTTAACCAACATTTACCTGTCTAGACATGGGATTCACTTCCACCAGCGTCTCACATTAAACTTGGGATTTCCATCAACGTCTTACAATAGATCAACACTACCACACATCACACAATCATTTCGTTCAACAAATGAGAAACATTAGCTCAACAACTTACTTTCAATGCATAAACTCATAGTAATAACAATATCATACAATAAGCATCAACATAAGGTTATAAAAGAACGTGTTTCATACAATCATTTGTAACATACTTCTTTCATTTACAAGGACCACAAAAGCAAACATTTATGTTAAAAACAACCATTCATTCATTCAAAATCATTTATTTTACTTATGAAATCATTTACAAACATTTATTCATTTATAAAGATCACTAAAACAAATACTTAGTCTTTAACTCTTTTTTCTTTTCTGCTTTCAGCTTTCTCTTCTGGCCTAGTGTTTCCTTCAACCAACCTCTTTCAACACTCAAAACCTTCTCTTACCAATGTCATCAGAATGTCTAGTATCTCATGCCCTTTTCTTCTGACCTTTGATCCTATTTATAGCGACCTTTCACATCCATGGGTCACTTCCACAATTTATACATGTCACTGTACCGCTTTGCTGCGCTATGCAGCCAACCCAAGCTCGACACGTAAGTTAGTTATCACTTTGCCATTAGACATTTTCCTTGAGATGTTAACCTTATCTCTTTGGAATGCTCAACTCGCCTGACTCTCTTTTCAGGAAACAATAGACATTTAGGGTCCTTTTGGTAACGTTTTCGTTTCTTGTTTTATGTTTCTGTTTTCATGTTTTAAGAAACAGAGGTATTTGGTAACGTTCCCTGTTTCTCGTTCTAAAAAAAGTAGAAACATTTTTCATTTTATAAGGAATTATTGGGAACAAAAAAAAGTAGTTTCTCCTATTCTGTTTCTCAATTATTTTTATTGGTTTTTTTTTCTTTTTCTCAATTATTTCTATTGGTTTCCTTTTCATATTTTTCTATTATTTTTATCGGTTTTCTTTTCCTTTTTTCTCAATTATTTTTATTGGTTTCCTTTTTCTTTTGCTCAATTATTTTTATCGGTTTCCTTTTCCTTTTTCTCAATTATTTTTATCGGTTTTATTTTTCTTTATTTCAATTATTTTTATTGGTTTTCTTTTCCTTTATCTCAATTATTTTTATTGATTTTCTTTTCCTTTTTCTCAATTATTTTTATCGGTTTTCTTTTCCTTTTTGTAAATTATTTTTATTGGTTTCTTTTTCCTCAATTATTTTTCTATTTTCTTTTTCATTTTTTCACGTGATTTCCTTTTTCTTCCTCTTATTTCCATCTTCTTCCCCAAATAATCACTCTCCACGTGGTTTTCTTTTTCTTCCTCTTATCTCCATCGTCTTTCCCAAATAACCATCGTCTTTCCCAAATAACCATCGTCTTTCCCAAATAACCATCGTCTTCGTCTTCCTCTTCTTTTCATTGTCTTTGCCATATTTCTCTTCGTCTGATCTGGGTTTTTGCCAAATCTGTGTTTTCGTCGTGGGTCTTTGTCTTCCTCTTCGCCGTGGATTTCAGTCCTCTTCATCAGGGTTTTCATCTTCCTCCTCACTGGCTCTATCCTTCATATCTCTATCTTCATCTTGATCTCTATAAGATTACTAGAAGACCTTCTTATCTAAGTTTGATAAAGTGAGTGGTGTAATGTTTAATTGAATTCGATGTGAATAAAATAACATGAATAAACTAAAAACTAAATCCCAAAGAAAATAAGGAAACAAAAAATAGTTATCAAACACATTTTCTGTTTCTGTTTCTTTTTTTCAAGAAACAAAAAACAGAAACGGTTATCAAACACATTCATGTTTCTTCTTCTAAAAAAAGAAGAAACAGGATACAAAAAACAGGAAACATGAAACAGAAACGAAAACGTTATCAAACGGGCCCTTACTTTTCCTTAGAGGGTCATCTAGTCTTTGTAACAGAACACCTACTTCATCGCAGCATACTTAGGCGTAGATACTTCTCCTCGCCTTACCAACCCAACGCCTAGTTCTCAGTATCAACGCATGCTTCTTCTTCGCCAATTAACCTTCTCGCGTCGCTTCCTCTACGCGATAGCACTTAGAATCAAATATTTCTTTTGCATCACCTTTTCCCCCATTGCATTCGTTCTCCACAAAATTCCTTATCTATACTTAGTCAAATTATAGCGCCTAAAAGAATAAGGCAATTAAAAAGTGAATTATCTTGGTTTAATTTAATTATGTTGAAATTATTAAGGATTATTTGAGATTTTTGTTGAGGATTATTTAATTTTGTAAAATTAGAATTAATTAAATATTTAAATATCATAATCAGTAAAGTTCAGTAATCATTTCAAAATATATTTAAATGGTAGCTTGTAAATCATATTTAGAATCATCGTTTAGATCAAATCATTTTGTCACTCATTTTAAATTTTAAATTTTTACGCCGGTAAAATTTTGATTTTTGGTTGAATGATTTGAGTTAATTATTTTAGTGAAATTTAACGATTATGATTAATTATATATAAATATATAAATATATATATATATATATATATATATATAATTAAATAAATTTTTGGATTGAAAATAATTATATTATGATAATATAATTATTCAAAGGAGTACATGTTATTGTTTTAGAAAGAAGGTAAAAAGGTTAATTTGATGGATATTAAATAGCAAAGAGAAGATGATTTGTTATTTTAAAAGGAAAAGAAAAAGGAATTATTAAGTAAAAAGGCAATAATAATAATAATTATTATTATTATATTGAATAGGATATCGTTAAACGTGCATACCATATCTATTCTTCCATTCTTTTGACCTAGCCGCCGCCTACCGTTCTTCTCGCCGACACCATCTCCGTTCGCCGTCCTTCTTCGCCAACGAAGTCACTGTCTACATCAGCCTCTGTTTCCATCGAAGTCGTTCAACGCCGAGCCCTCAGTCCCGTCGCCTCCGTCCCCGCCTTCTTAACCATCCGAAACCGGCCCGCTTCTCCTCCGTGAAAGCCTCCGCCGGCCGTAGCTCTTCATCGCACAGCGTCATCGGCCGTCGCCTCCCATCCACGTTAGTGTAGCCTCCGCGTCCCTCCGGCCGAGCCTTTCGTTCCAGTTGAGACGCGAGCTGACGTCTCTGTCACCGAGCCGTTCCTCTTCACGAGCCGCGAGTCCAAGCCAAGTTCCTTACCCGAGCCGTTTCAAAGCCGATTTCCTTGAAGTTGAGCTGAGCCCTTAATTTCTCCAAGCCATTTACTTTTTGAGCCAACATCTTTTCGGTTAGTATTTGATTTTTCGTCAACATTGAATTGTAGAGAATTGGTGTGACCTAAAAGATCTGAACGAAGAGCGAAAGCTACACTGATTACTACTCTAAGGAAAAAACTAACCCCCTAATCTTCTTCCTCCAAGCTTTCCACTGATTTTCGACCCAAATATTCTGCAATTTGGCGGGTAACTATTCTTCGTTTATTTCTGTTTTTTTTTTCTTTTTCAATACGTAAATTAGGGTTTAATCGAACGACCTCTTACTGTGTCGAATCTTTGATAGTTTCTTTGATGGCACACAGAGATCATGCTGAATTAGTAAATGACAGAAAAACATGTTTAAGATTTTTCCAAAATTGTAAATAGAGTCCTGATGAATTAGCTTCGGTGAACTTTGTGATCATCTTATGATCGGTACAATGGTTACAATTTTACTTATTTCCGATTCAGTCTCCTATTTTCTGAACTGAGTAAGAGGGAGTGGAAGAATATTCAACGGTAGCATTACAAATGTATTCGTTTCGAAAGTCCATATGATTTTTTTTCCTTCTCGGTATGTTCTGTTTTGCAATCTGATCGGACTTTATATATAGGGTTGGTGCTTCATTGTGATTTATTTTTTTCAGTTGCTGCTAAAATAATTTTGGTGGAAGAAAAGAGACGATCAATGCCGAAGGGTTTGAAGAGTAAATGTCAATCTACTTCTCATCAGCTTTTGAAGGAAAAAGCAAAGAACCGTGTTAATGACCTTCAAGGGATATTTACTAATCTTCAAAATGCAAGGAAGGAGAGTCGTACTACTGACGTTGCTGTCTTGGAGGAGCAAGTCCATCAGATGCTCAGGGAGTGGAATGCTGAGCTTAATGAACCTTCACCTGCATCTTCATTTGTTGTAAGTTTTTTTTAAACTTATTTTCCTCTTTGCAAAGAATGTTTTTCTCTTCCATCACTTTTGTGTAATCTAAATGCCCTAAACATTCAATTAGGAGGGTAGTCTTGGATCATTCTCACAAGAGTTAGCCCGTCTTCTTGAGCATTGTGATGAGCAAGATGATGCAACTAGTACATTGGCTGAACCAAAGGCTGAACCTGAACTCCACTGCGTTCTTGGCAGCAATCCGTCAAATTTCGTACAGGTAGGCCTTTTCTTCGGTTTCTTTTTTGGTCAACTCCATGTTTCAGCGGGTGAATAATGTATTCACTGGCCTCTCTTATTCACAAACTCTCGGCATGGAATCAATCTAATCCAGCTTTTTCTTCATTTTCTTTTTTGGTCAACTCCATGTTTCAGCGGGTGAATAATGTATTCACTGGCCTCTCTTATTCACAAACTCTCGGCATGGAATCAGTCTAATCCAGCTTCTAGTGTAAAGGATTAATGGAGAAGTATTGCCAATTAAAGAAAATGCACAAAGCTTCTTAACCATTTAATAAATTTCTATTAACTACACTTGAGACCTAATCCTGTTGTGTTTTCTATTTTATGCCATTTGCTGAAAACTGGCTGGTTTCTCTTGAGACCCATTCTACAAAGCCCATCTTCTTCAAGCATGTGACTCTTTTTTATTGGATTAGTTGTTGTTTGCTTCTTATTTGTTATGCCAGTATCTGCATAACAGTTGTGAGAATTAAGGCTTATCAATTAATTCAACCTGATTTTTTTCTTCTTTTTTGTCATTATGGTATATGTGCTTCTATTTTTTTTGTTTGTGATTTTCTGTTTAAAGAAATTGATTTGGGCCATGTTACTTTAAAATAAAATGGTTAAAATGTGGAAATTTTGATGTAACCTCACAGTTCTTACCAACAAATCACAGCACATATGTCTGTCAAATGAGACTTTGAGCATCTGGTTTTCTGCCATCCTGAGAATGTATATATTTTGTAATCTAATAGATGCTAACTAGCTGAACTGATTCTGCCCCAGGATGGTTTTTGTATTTCAGAGCTCCAACACGAAAGTTTTTTCGGATTTGAGGAGTGCAAAGTGTCTCCTTTAGATCTTCAGAATTATTCATTTTACAAATCGGACATGGCTACTCAGTCTAATTGTCAAAGTTTCAAATTAGATCAAAACTTAGAGCAGACCACCGTGGTCAGTAAGGATGATATGTCTACTTTGAATTGCCATATATTGAATTCACAACCAGAGTTTGACTATGGGGTTCTTATTGGGGCATCGGATGTGGGAGACTTTAGTCGGGACACAAACCCCAGTATTCTCCCAAATATTGCACCCCAACCATCTGCTTTTATGGGCCCGATATGTGCTCTCTGGGATTGTTTCAGACCTGCTCAAGGATCCAAATGGTGTCAGGACTATTGCAGTAGCTGTCATTCTGTTCTTGCTATAAACGAAGGCCTTCCTGGAATGATTCCAATATTGCGTCCTGGGGGAATTGGGTTTAAGGATGGTCCTTTGTTTGCTGCTCTTCAGGCAAAGACACAAGCCAAAGAAGTTGGAATACCCATATGTGATGGTGCTGCAACAAGGAAATCTCCATGGAATGCTCCGGGTAAAACCTTTATGTTGCTTTCTAACTTTTTCCTGTTGTCCTGATTTTTTTTTTTTTTGTTGTTTTATTTATTATAATTACTTGTTTTCCATTTTCCATTGACGCTCTTTATTCTGTCCTGGTGAGTTGTACCAATTGGTGTGTATTTATAGTGGTTATTTTCATTGTTGCAGAGCTTTTTGATATTACATTTCTTGAGGGGGAGACAATTAGGGAATGGCTCTACTTCGATAAGCCTAGACGAGCCTTTGAGAGTGGCAATCGAAAGCAAAGGTCATTGCCAGATTATAGTGGCCGTGGTTGGCATGAATCAAGAAAGCTAGTGATGAAGGAGTTTGGTGGTCAAAAGAAGTCTTATTACATGGATCCACAGCCATCAAGCACTCTTGAATGGCATTTGTACGAGTATGATATCACCAATTATGATTCATTCGCATTATATAGGCTGGAACTCAAACATGCTGATACAAAAAAGAGTCCAAAGGGAAAATTGGCAGCGGATCCTCTGGCTGATCTTCAGAAGAAGATGGGAAGGCTTACTGCAGAGGGCCCTGTTGAGCTTGGACAACAAGTTAAAGGCAAGATGGCGATGAAGACAAATAATTAAAGTCTGATACTGCAAATATCAAACCTTGCTCCGCATCATCAGAATATGACGAACACTAACTGATCAACCGATTCTTATAATGGCACATATTGGGATCTTGCCTGCTGCTGTATTTTCGTGGCAACGTTACTGTCAGTTTTAGTCTCAAAGTGCCTGCTTTATGTTAATATATGCTCTTCGGTGCATTGTCTGATGATCCATGGCATTTTGACCCCATTTTTTTATATATATATAGAAGGGAGATTCTGAATACTAAATTAATCTAGAGGGGTTCTTTGGAGTTTCATTCAATATGCAGGGAAATTCCTGATCCCAAGTTTGCATTTGATCTAGAAAATGTGTGTTTCTGTTTGTGTATAATTAGTTTAAATGGTAACCTTTAGTTGCTAAAAAAATGTATAGGGGTTAGTCATTTGATGTTTTAGCCATCTGCATTATTTCCATCTCTAGTAGGATCACAGCCTTTGGGCTTAGCTAGATTTTATCCATATTCCATGAACTGGAAACGTAATTTGCATAACAATTGGTGGAGGAAATTATTCTACTTTTCTTCGTCGGTATGTTGTTGTAACACATGAAAATGGTCATTGCAGTTTTACTATTCGATTAACATACTCTGGAGAAAGGGATTGTAAGCTTTAATATTTAATATTACATGTATCTACATGTACACCAACCCACCTTCCACTAGTGGTTTCTAATAATCCATAGCACCAAATAACTTCCTAGTTTCTCTTTTATACTTTTGGTATAAAATTATAATGCACATTATTCCACCCTATCCTTGTGATTTCTTCTTTCCCTTCAATAAGTGTTCCTATGATAGTAGTCAGAAATGATCATTATGCAGAACTGTCTGCAGTGCCTTCCTTTTGCTGCACTGAAGACCAAGAATTGGACTCTACCCAGTTGTATGCTATAGGAGCCAGAAACGCATCAGGTATGCCAAAAGAGCTGACAAGTGCTAGAGCATGAGGTCGTATTTCGCTGCATAGTTTCTTCACTTCGTGCCTCACCGCAGCTACGTTTTCTGGTGATAAATAACCATAGCAGAGGAAGGAAGCATCTTCCTCCAAGCAGATCAAGGCATACATGGATCTTAGAAGACCTAAAACGTTCTGTAGGGTAGACCATATATTCAAATGTTCGTAATAGGCAAGATAATATCAATGGAAAGATACCAGATTTTCATTCTTGTGTATGAAGAAACAGAAGGAATATGTAGAGATGGAAACTTTTACCTTTATCGAACAGGAGGGTACACTATTTTCAACTTCGATAAAATAACGCAATATGGCTTTCTCAGAGAAAGCTCTGCCCAAGTCTTCTGCAAACTGAAAGCTCTAGAACACCAGAAAGGATAATGCAGGTTAGAGGGTCGTATAGTAAGAGTCTAGAGAAAAGTTGGTAAATAAGAAGCAAATAATATCACCTGAATGAAGGCATATTCTTTGCTGTCGCCCCGTGCTACATATTGAGTTACTTCAGCAGCTAAACGATTCAATAAATCTCTCTCTCTAAAGCAAAATGCATCGGTCTGACGCAAAAGTGGTAAGAATTGGCGTTTAAAATTTGATATCACCGATCAGGGAAAAAGATAATGTTCATGTTACCTGGAATTGACAGCTCCTGAGGATAGAACTTGTAAGCTTAGAAGGAATGACAGGGCAGGCCTCATTCATGTGTTCTAATCCCAACCCTTTAAATGGCTTGTTTCTCTCCTTAGCTGCTATGAACTCAGCGAGGAGTGCCTTGCTCACCTGTAATGAAATATTTAACCTCCTAAATCCGACAGGTATAAGATCACAAATTGAATAAAACTCCCAACAACCTATATGTTTGTTATCACTACAGCAGCACAGTTCCTATGCGGTGAATTTTCTTCCTCAACATTCTTTATGCTGAGAATTTTGTTTGAATTGTAATATACAAGTAATATGATGTAAACCACATACCTGCTGCATTAGGACGTTATTGTCACCTTCAAATGTAGACTGAACATCAAATTCAGATATCAGTTGGCCAATTCGATTTTCAGTCTTCAGGCCTTGGCCTCCACACGCTTCACGACATTCCTTGTACAGAAATTAAAAATATAATATTAATATCTTCAACCATTTGGATATCTAAAGGCAACAAAATGCAAATCCCAACCTGAAGTGATCTGATATTATGCCAGGTAAATGTTGCTTTAAATGCACTTGAAACAATGTGCAAAGTTTTGACAGATTCAGGTGTTCTCTTTACGTAGATATTTTTCAATTCAATTGCAGCAAAACTCATAGCATATCTGCACAATTAGCATCATTCATAATCTATGGCAGCATGTACATCACTAAGATAATCATTATTCTTAATTTGACCACTTCTTTTTTCATTTTAAACATGGTTCACATTTACCGAAAGAATGATGTTAATGTCCATATCCTCGAAACAACGAAGGGATTAAGATGCTTCCATAATTGCAAAACAGTTAGTGACTAAACTATGCATTCCTGCACAAATAATTAAGATCTTTTTTTACTCAAAAATAGGTAGACTATGCTTGCAATTTACTAGTCCACAGGCATTCAGCAGAATCGCATTAGGTATTAAAAAATTTAGTAACAGCTTATTTATAAATTTCACCCCAAATGGAATAGAAGCTACAACTAGACACGAATGTAGTGCACGGCTAAAATGTCTAGTAGCTGTTGAAAGTATGAATAAATTCAATCTATCCTTCCATAAAATCAACAGAAAATATTTATGAACAATGTTAATCATAATTGCTGAATATGAGCTATCTCAAAAACGTTAGTCTCCAAGGGAAAGAAAGACAACGAGTTTTACGAAGAATAAAATTCTGGATGCAAGAGAACTTTAGTTTTGAAGACTCACGTCTTAGCAAGAAGAGGCAGCAATCGCTTTTGATGACTAGGGTAGTCTAGCAATTGGATTTCAGGCCCATTTGGTGTAAGTGAGAAGGCTCTCCTTGTTAACGAGTATCTTATAGCAATTGCTAAACCAATCTGGCAATAGAATGACGTGATGCTTATAAGTAAACGGCTATAAAATCTGAATGAGAACCATGCAGTTCCAGATTCAACAATACTGATAAATGCAAGGTTATAAATATAACCAACAAACCTTTGCTGAATAAATTGCAGAAACGGAAATGGTTACCCGACCAGATGTCAAAGGTGCCATAAATGCTGCAAATCTCTGAAAGTATGTAGCAAAAGAATCATGAACACAGTACCACTTCGAGTAGAAGTATCAAATTTTAGGTAGCTTTCTATCAGAAGAGAGAATGCAAAAAAAATCATACATTCGTACATGCATGCTTACACACACACGCACATACATTTAAGTATACACTGAAATATTAGAAAAATTGACCTTGTCCGGGTCATCTGTAGCACTTATATATTTCCCTTCTACTGATACATCAGCTACTGAATTCAACAAATTTTCCCTTGGAACTCTCACATTGTCAAACCTGAAATACATTTTCAAAACTCCTAATTGTAGAATAGAATATGATTCTCCCTGCAGTTCAATAAAACTTATATTATCTTCAACACAACATAAGTTACTTACCAGATCCGCCCATTATCAACCCCATTCAAACAAAGTTTATGACCACAATCTGCTATACGTATGTTTGGACAGATATTACCATCTGCATCCCTGATCTGGGCTATAAAAGCATGGACACCTTCATTTTTCCCATTTATGTCAAGCTGCGAAAAGACTATAGCATGTGTTGCATGCTAAAGATTAATCGAACATGTCAGGAAGATAAATTAATTTGATGGGTACATAGTAAATACAAATGACTGAGAAATTAGAGTTTAAAATATTGATTTTACATTGGCTGCCCCGCCAATCCAGTACTTCTGAGCTGACTCACAGGGGGTGTTAATAACAAATTCTCCAGCGCTTGAGTCATATTTCGTCACTGTTTCAATTCCTCGAACCTAAAATTATTTAGGTAGAAAGTTAATGTTGCTAACTTAGAAGGAGAATTAGGAAAATTTTAAAATACACACACACACACATATATATATAAATCAAGTGACTTGAAGCACATTATGGAACAATTTTCACATACATTACTTCCGTGACCGAGCTCAGACATTGCAAAGCAACCCCTGATCGCATAATTTTCTGTGTTCTTTAACCATGCATCATGATGACGCTTTGTCCCAAAGAATTGGATAGCTCCACCCCTAAAAAGAGTTGCACAGACAAGCCTTTAGATTTAGCAGTAATTTACATTCCTGTACTCAAATTGACGCAATGGCCTTTCTTCTCCATTACTATTGACAATCATTAGCAAAGTGTAGCACTAGTTTTTAAACCCGCAAATGGACAAGAGAATTCAGATATGAATAATAGATTAACCCCATAGTAAGTAACTAAATTTAGTAATCATTTAGCATAGGAAAGAAGCAATGAGTTTCAATAAAACAAGAAAAATCAAGCTGAAAGGAAACGTTAAATTAGTTGCTAAACAGACACAAATTGGGATAATGATTGACAGATTGTTAAACAAGGAATAACATAATCATCTCGTCTATTCAGCATTATAACATACCATAGGTGGAAATGAACTCCAAGCTTAATAGCGAGAGAGTGATCATAAATCCCAATAGCCTCAAACAGCGCAAACTTCCTCCACGCAGCTTCAATTCCATTATCAGTAAGCCAACCCTTAAAAACGCCATTATCCAATAAGTAATCAATCCGCTTCATCGTCATCTCCCTCTGCTGCTGCATGGATTGATTATAATCAGGTGAAACAAAGACTCGGCCGCCAGACTGCAGGGGATTGAACAGCTTGCTCTGCACCATGAGCCCAAAAATCCAGTCCCTGTCCGGAAGATTATGCGCATCCAGGAGGTTCCGCATCTCTACGATGTCGAAGGAAACGCGTTCGGAAAGCTCCGGGGGGGAGAATTGGAGACATGGATTAGGGCTAAGAAGAGAAGCTGATTGGTGAGGAAGAAGATGATTAGAGAGGACCTGAGTTCTCCAAGAAACACGCTCCATTGGAGAGAAATGAAGAGAGGAAGATGAAATTGGCAATGGCGAAATTGAAGTGGTTGGGTAAGATCAAGATCAGGTAATATATAACATATTCGGTAATTCAACCAAACAAACGCAATGGGAGTTGAAGTTTGGAGAGAGAGAAAAGGAAATTGATAGCGAGTGGATGATTTAAAGTTGAAAGATAAAACCGATGCGATTTACGGGGTCAAATTATTTGGAGTTAAAAACTGTATTTGTTGTTATTTTTCAATTTAGTATAAAAGAATTTAGTTCTTCAAAAATCAAAATATTGTAATAGAATATGAATTAGTAATTCCGATGAGAACTGGGGGCCACCAAATGGCGTCGTTTTGTATTAAAGTATGTGTTTGTCTATTTATTTATTTGTTTGTTTGTTTATTTACTTTTGTTCGGTTAATGATATAAAAAGTGTTTGTTTATTTCTCTAGAGATGCGTGTAAGAATCAGTCAACTGTGCTTTTAGGATCCTTATCCAGAAATCAAATACTCTTCTGTATATTATCCTAAGAACATTTTTAAAAAGAAATTATATCATGTATAGTTATTGATATGTTATAATAATAGAAGACTATCAGTAATAGAATTTTGCTATTTTTTAAAATGCTTCATTATCTTAATATTGTTTTTTGTTTTTAGATTCACCTGATTTACTACTTATGCATTTTACAAATAATTTCTAAAAACTATTGTTTTCAGATTTAGTGATCTAAATTTTTTAAGTTCTAAAAACAATTGTTTTTACGCTTTCATTTCATCCTAAATTTGAATTTATATTTTAAAAGTCAAAATTATATCAAATACATATAAAAACGTTTTAAAAATACAATATGTCATGTTTCAAACGTAATTCATATTTTTAATTAAAATGTGTATTATGTAATGTATTATAAACCATAATTATACAAATTTTTAGATTAAGTTACAAATTTGGTCTCTATGATTTTTTTATTTGATATTTATAACATCTTAAAGAAGATCAACTTCATTTTTGAACGCTTTAGTTCGGACCGCACACCCTCAAATTTAGAACACAGCAAGGTCCTCATTGTTAAAAGTGAATGATAAGTCTAATTAAAAAAATCTTACAAAAGAAAGCTTTCTCGCCTAGTGAACTCAATTTTTCTTAAATATTTTCTTAGTAGATTCTCTTAACAAATTGGATGCCTAAATGACAAATAAAATTTATGCTTGCATGATTATATCGTCATTGAAGATAACCTTGAGGAACTCAAAGAAAAATAAAGAACTTGAATACAAAAGCTAAAGCAAACGATAAGTAAAGCAAAATATAAGATAATTGCATCAAAATGTGTAATTAAGTTGTAAAGAATATAATTACAAAGAGAATTACAAATTACATAAACGATATAAAAATTTACAAGAGAACAAAAATAGCACCCCCAAATTTAAAATTCATCCTGTGTTTCGAAAGGTCTTGGTGTTATGTCCATAAGCGTTTTGTTTTATTTATGCTGCATCGTGCAGGAAGAGCTGATATTTCTCAGTTGGCAATATGTCCCACTTGGTCTCTGGGCATGCAATGATTTTTAGCACGTCCTTCATTTCTTGTTGGATTGGGTTCTTGAAAATTACTTGTCCAACCCAAAATATACGTGTTCATCTTTGACCACCACATAGTTTTCTTCACTGTGGATGCATGAATCCTTTGTAGGACAGGTACACTACGCCTGCCCTTATCTCAAGCAATCCTTGGAAGAGCTTTCTGGCACTTGAATGCACATATTAATGTAAATTCTTCATATTAGGCTTAATTACATTTGTTACCTTATTTATGTTGTATAGGATTCTTATTTAATTAGTCACACTATAGTAATAATACACAGAAAATCTTAATCAATAAAATATTGATTCACATGGTATTAGAGCAATAAACCTAGATCCATTGTAACCCTTAGCGTCGTTGCCAGCGCCGCCACGATCTCTGTCGTGAAGCCATTAACGAAGAAACTCTCCATTCGTCCCGTCGTCGATCTCCATCTACAAGTCTCTGCTCATCTCTTGTTCAGATCTGAAGATTAGATCTTACAGCCTCAAACTTCATCTCCTTTCAACGGTCCACGTCCGCATTCGTTAATCTCCATCAGGATCTGGGTTTGGACGCGTGACAGATCTGGATTCGGACGCGTGACAGGTCCGCATTCGCAACCACTCTCAACTCAGCCACGAACTCAAGCAGAGTTCGCAACCCAGCCACGAAATCAAGCCCAATCAACCACAAATCCGACGAACTCAAGCCGAGTTCGAAATCCAGATCCGACGAAACCTTCCAATTCGTCCATGTTTGCCGAGATTTGTGGTTGACGCTTATGCTTACTCAGTTTCTCTTAAAAATGAGATTTTTCAGATTCAATGGAGAGAGACCATATTATTAGACTCATTAGCACAATACTTGATGGAACAAATTACATCACTTGGGCAAATCAAATGAAAAGTTTTCTAATTGGGCGAAAACTATGGCGCATTGTAACTGGAGACATAACTAAACCAACTAAACAGGACAAGGAAGAAGATAGCAAATTCATTGAACGCCTCGAAGATTGGGACAGTAAGAATCATCAAATCATCACTTGGCTTGGTAACACTTCTATTCCTTCTATACATGCACAATTTGATGCTTTTGATGATGCTAATGAATTATGGGATTTCTTATCTACATGCTTAAATCTATCGGATTAGCACATTACTATCAACTGCACAGTACACTTGTTAATCTCCATCAGGATATTGGTCAGTCTGTCAATGAATATTTGGCAGTTCTCCAACCCATCTGAACTCAGCTTGATCAAGCTAAAATTAGCAAAGATCATCTTCGTCTTAATAAGGTCCTTATGGGATTACGTCCAGAATATGAATCTGTCAGGGCTGCCTTACTACACCGGTGTCCCTTGGTCTCATTGGATGCAGCTATCCAAGAAATTTTGTTTGAAGAGAAGCGTCTTGGCATCAATCCCGCTAAACATTCCGATGTTGTCCTTGCAAGCACTTATCCACCTAATAGAGCATCAAACATGTTTTGTAAGAATTGCAAGCTCTCTGGTCATAAATTTATTGATTGTCCTAAAATAGAGTGCAGGTACTGTCATAAATGTGGTCATATTTTGGATAATTGTCCTACAAGACCACCTCGACCTCCTGGTATGCCTACCAAAGACAAAAACTTTACAAAACCGGGTACCTCCTCTGTTGTTGCTGCTACTTCAGATGATTCCAACTCCCCCCTTCAGATAAGTGATCTTCAGAGCCTATTGAATCAATTAATTTCATCATCCTCTGCTCTTGCTGTCTCGCCAGGTAACCGATGGCTTCTTGATTCTGCCTGTTGTAATCATATGACCTCTGATTTTTCTCTCATGTCTACTTCTAGTCCTGCAAAATCCTTACCTTCTATTTATGCTGCTGATGGTAACTGTATGAACATCTCTCATACTGGTACCATTGACACTCCTAATCTACATCTTCCTCAAACTTACTGTGTTCCCAATTTGACATTTAATCTTGTGTCTGTTGGTCAATTATGTGACCTTGGCTTAACTGTTTCCTTTTCCCCCAATGGTTGCCAGGTTCAGGATCTGCAGACGGGACGGATGATTGGTACGGGACGCAAAGTGGGAAGATTGTTTGAACTCATATCTCTTCAGCTTCCTTCTTCTTCCTCCATTTCTACTTCTGAAAAACTTCGTCATTTAATTTCTGTTAACAATTTGAATAATCTTACTAAGTTTGTTCCTTTCAACTGTTTAAATTGCAAACTTGCTAAACAACCTGCTTTGTCTTTTTCTCAATCCACTTCTATATGTGATAAACCATTTGATTTAGTTCATTATGATATTTGGGGTCCTGCCCCTACTACTACTGTTCATGGATATCGCTACTATGTTTTATTCATTGATGAATACTCTCGATTTACATGGATTTATTTTCTTAAGCATCGTTCTGAATTATCACGCACTTATATTGAGTTTGCTAACATGATTCGCACTCAATTCTATTGTCCTATCAAAACTCTTCGCACTGATAATGTCTTGGAGTATAAAGACTCCACACTTCTTTCCTTTCTCTCCCAACAGGGCACTCTTGTTCAGCGCTCCTATCCTCATACCTCTCAACAAAATGGGCGTGCTGAGCGCAAACATCACCACATTCTTGACTCAGTTCGTGCCCTCCTTCTTTCTGCCTCCTGTCCTGAAAATTTTTGGGGTGAAGCTGCTCTTACATCCGTCTATACCATCAATCGTCTTCCTTCCTCTGTTCTTCAGAATACCTCTCCATTCGAAAGATTATATAGTACTTCTCCCAACTACTCCAACCTTAAAGTTTTTGGTTGTGCTTGCTTTGCTCTTCTTCATCCCCATGAACACACTAAACTTGAACCACGAGCCCGCCTTTGTTGCTTTCTTGGCTATTGCACCGAACATAAAGGTTTTCGTTGTTGGGATCCTCTTTCCAAAAGACTCCGTATATCTCGACATGTCACCTTCTGGGAACATATTATGTTCTCTCGTTTGTCCTCCTTCCACACCTCCTTCTCAAGTCCTCACCCCTTCTTTACTGATACATCTGTTGAACTTTTTCCTGTTTCTGAAACCACTCTGGATACTGAGCTTACTCGATCTGCACCTGCTACTGCAAACTTGAATCAACCGTCTGCCTCCAATGATGTTCCTGAACCTACTCCAGATACTCCTCTTCGTTGCTCTACTCGGGTAAGAGAACATCCCACTCATCTCTCTGATTATCACTGTTTTTCCACCATTGTTTCCCTTGTTGAACCCACCTCATATCAAGAGGCCAGTACTGACCCTTTATGGAAGACAGCAATGAATGATGAATTACAGGCTCTTGAAAAGACGCACACTTGGGACTATGTTGATTTACCTCCTAGTAAAAGACCCATTGGATGCAAGTGGATTTACAAAATCAAGACTAACTCTGATGGCACTATTGAGCGCTATAAGGCTCGTCTTGTTGCAAAAGGATACTCGCAAGAATATGGGATTGGCTATGAAGAAACTTTTGTTCATGTTGCTCGAATGACATCTGTTCGCAGTCTGTTAGCTATTGCTGCTGCCAAATAGTGACCTCTTCTTCAGATGGATGTCAAGAATGCCTTTCTTAATGGGACTCTTTCTGAAGAAGTTTACATGAAGCCATCACCTGGTATTTCTTCTCCTCCTAACAAAGTGTGCCTTCTCCGTCGCGCATTATATGGCCTAAAACAGGCTCCACGAGCATGGTTTGCTACATTTAGCTCCACCATTACTCAACTCGACTTTACCTCTAGCTCACATGACACTGCGCTCTTTACACGATAGACACCCCAGGGTATTGTTCTTCTTCTTCTTTATGTTGATGATATGATTATTACTGGTAATGATCCACAGGCCATATCCGACCTACAACATTATCTTGGTTAACATTTTGAGATGAAAGACCTTGGATCTCTCAACTACTTTCTTGGTCTTGAAGTCTCTCGACGCTCCGATGGTTATTTGTTATCTCAAGCAAAGTATGCCTCTGAACTTTTAGCACGCTCAGGCATCACCGACTCCAACACAGCTTCAACACCATTAGATCCTAATACCCATCTAACTCCTTTTGATGGTGTTCCTCTTGAAGATGTGAGCTTGTATCGGCAACTTGTTGGCAGTCTTATCTATCTAACAGTGCTCGTCCAGACATTGCATATGTTGTTCACATTGTCAGTCAATTTATGACTGCTCCTAGAACCATCCATTTTACTGCTGTTCTACGCATCCTTCGTTATGTCAAGGGAACTTTGGGACATGGCCTTCAGTTTTCTTCTCAATCTTCTCTTGTGTTGTCTGGCTATTCTGATGCAGACTGGACTGGAGACCCCACTGATCGTCGATCTACCACGGGTTACTGTTTCTACTTAGGTGATTCCCTCATTTCGTGGCGTAGTAAGAAACAAAGTCTTGTTTCTCGTTCAAGTACTGAATCAGAATATCGTGCTCTTGCTGATGCCACCGCTGAACTCCTATGGCTTCGTTGGCTCCTTGCTGATATGGGAGCCCCTCAACAAGGTTCCACCCTCCTTCATTGTGACAATAGTAGTGCCATTCAGCTTGCTCATAATGATGTCTTCCATGAACGTACAAAGCACATAGAAAATGACTGCCACTTTGTTCGACATCATCTCTTGAGCAACACCCTCCTTCTACGATCCGTCTCTACTACTGAGCAACCAGCATATATCTTCACCAAAGCCTTACCACCTAATCGTTTCAGTCAGTTACTTACCAAACTCAAGTTGACCGCTACTCTACCAACTTGAGTTTGAGGGAGGGTATTAATGTAAATTCTTCATTTTAGGCTTAATTACATTTGTTACCTTATTTGTGTTGTATAGGATTCTTATTTAATTAGTCACACTATAGTAATAATACACAGAAAATCTTAATCAATAAAATATTGATTCACAACACAAATATGGGAACCTAAGAAGGATGGCAGATCTCCTTGAAAGGGATAACCCCTTCTCCACTTTGAAGATTTTGCTAATGTTGGCGGCGGATAAGGGTGCGTTTTCATTGCCTTTAGATTCCTCTTCTTCTAGGGCAGTGTCAAACTGTGGACCATTCTTTGCCTTTTTTTCTCCTTTCAGTATATTTTTCTTAACTTTCACCCGTTTTTCTTTTTTCAAAGGTTGTTCCACTACATCTTCCATAAGCCTCAATTCGTCAATCTTCCTTCAAATCTAAACGATCGTATTGACATGGTAAACGATCATTTAAATCATATCCTTCAAATCTAAACGATCGTGTTGACCAGGTAAACGATCGTTTAAATCATATCAGAGTAATATTTAAATGATCTTAATATTCTTAAGGAGGAGTTGTAAGAAAGAAAGAAAAAGAAGATGAATAAAAATAAAAGAAAGAAAATCTTGAAGAGGAATCGAAGAAATTTGGAAGAAAAGATTAATAAATTGCAACGAAGAAAAAGAAAAAGAACTGATGAATCGTCGCAATATCAAAGGCAAATCTGAAATTTATGAAAAAATTTCTACCGATTTTATGGACTTTTGATTTTGTTACATGGTAAATATTTTGGAGTTTTGTTACATTTATGAAAATTAAACTTTATAAATCACAATAAGAAATAAAAAAAATTAATTAAAAATATATTTAGTAATTCTTGCAATATCTTGTGCCTCATTACTCCGTTCTCAAGTCCCAAAAAATAATTTCATAATTTATAATTATTTTCTAAAGTTCAGGAAGCTTCATATGCATCTACAAAACCTCATGTTAGATTTTCTCTATCTATACATAATTTTTTGAAACATTTTTAAAAATAAAAAAATAAATTAAAATATTTACGAGCTATATCAAAATTTTGAATTCTACTAATGATAGAAACTGATAGAAGCATATCAATATCTATCAATGTCTATTATTAATAAAATCTAAAATTTTGCTATATATTGTAAATATATTGTTAAATTTGCTATTTTTTACAATTTCACTTTTTTTTTTCTTTTTTTTTAGAATTTCTCTATGATTTAGATTTCTATCCACTTTTCTATTTTTATCTATATTTTTGTAAAATCATGACATAATATTTTCATTAACAACATAGTTTTAAAATTTTGTAGAATTTTCATTCTACATGTTGCAATTCACATGCACCAAAGTAAAAGAAAAAAAAAGGGTTAACACATAGAAAAACATAATTCACGATTGACTTATATTTCACACACGATCTTTAAAAAAAATAACAATTTGAAAAAAAATAGCACGATCTTCAATTAATAATAGTTTTAAAAAAATTAAAGATGATGAAATTATTGCTGAAGAAAAAGAAAAAAATTTGCAGAAAAAGAGAAAAAGACGATGGGAAGGAAAAGAAAAATAACAGAAGAAAGAATATGAAAAGGAAGGACAAATGAAAATATTTAAAAAAATCGTAGAAGAAGAAAAAAAGACAATGGAAAGAAAAAATATCGCAAAAGGGGAAAAAAATAGCATAAGAGAAGAGAAGAAATACGATGATAAGGAAGTGAAAACTTGAAATTTTTTAAAAAAATGGTAAATTTCATGGGCTTTTCATTCTGTGACATGGGCTGTAAATATTTTGTTCGTTTCTTCTATTTATGAAAGTTAACCATTAAATAATTGAAAAAACTAAATCAAATCGAGTAAGTTGTTGTACTCACCTATTAAAATTTTTAAGTCATGCCACATCAAAATAAATCAACGATAAGACATGTACATTTAATAATTTGATTTAAATTTGTAAACACCTCACATGTTCAAGCAAACGAAAATAAAGAATTATGCCAAATTTATTACTGTACCTAAACTCATTAATTATATTTTATGGAAGTTTTTTTTAAAAATATAACAATTCGGTAAAATATTCATACTATTATAAAAAAAAAAAAACGAAAAAAGATCACAGATCCAAAATATGAAATACCAAAAATACCTCAAACACACACGATTAATCGACACGCCAGTAATCTTCTTCTAAAAAATCATGTACTACAATCTAAACGATGATTTAGATTATTATACACGATCGTGTAGTTCATTTTAAACGATGAGAAAAAATGCTTCAAATTTAAATGATCAGATAATAAACTGTAAAAGATGGCGAGAAAGCTTCAGACATAAACAATCATATAATATAATCTAAATGATCGTCGGATTTGTATACACAGTCATTTATGTCAGAATCTATAATTTATCTATCTGGGATAAACAATTATAGTAGTTTATCTCTATCCACATGAGATACACGATTAATCATTTAGATATTGGTACACGAGTGTACCAATATCTAAAAGATCTTGGTACACGATTTTGTACCAATATCTAAATGATTTTGTGTACCAAGATCATTTACATTTAGTACACAATAATTGGTAAACAATCTTTTAGATCTTGGTAAACGATAGTTTAGATCTATCACCTATCTATCTATGATAGATAAGGATAGTGATCTATCTTTGTCTATCTGAGATCTTGGTACACGATCTTGTACTAATATTTGGGATAAACGACTGATTGTTTAGATTTTGATACACGACCGTCTAATGAAAAAAGAATAAGAAAAAGAAAAGAATATGAGAGATGACAAAGAAAGAAGAAATTCTAGAAGAGGAGATGAAGAAATCACGAACAACAAGAAGAAGTGGGAATATGAAGAAGGAGAAGTAATAATATGAAGAAGGTGTGCATGAAGTCAATACTCGTCCCGAAAAATACAAAACCAACAAGGACAAATCTGGAATTTATGAAAAGCAAATGGTGGCTTCATGGGCTTTTTTTTATACGGATCGTAAATATTTTTGTGTTTTGTTCTATACATGTAAATTAGCCTATTTTAATGCAATTTAATTTTTAAATCTAAAACTAAAAGTATTTTATTATAAATATTATTAAATAGATACCCATTATGCTTGTGATGTCACTCGGCCCTCCACATCCCACCTAGTGTGTCATTGAAAGGTTTTTTTCTTTGTTTAGTTAGAATAATTCCTATTATTTAGGGATATTGCAGTTTGATTTCATTTTTTCGTTTCCACTTGCTGGTTTGTAGCTAAAGTGGGTTTCTATTTTTAGATTATTTTTGTTCACTTATTTACCTGTTTTGATGAGTAGTATGAGCGGTGAAATGTGCAAATTGTTTTAGTGTGCTTTCAATCTCAACATTCTGGTATCAGAGCAAGGTTGGTTATTGTGTGGAGCAGCAATCTTTAAGATTTTTGCAGCAGCAAAAGAAAAATGACTACGGAAAAGAATGAAAGAAGTTTTATACAACCAGCCATTCCACGCTTTGATGGTCACTATGATCACTGGAGCATGTTGATGGAAAACTTTCTTCGATCCAAGGAATATTGGGAGTTGGTAGAACCTGGATATGTTGAACCAGCTAGCTAGTCATTGCAGACGGATGCTCAATGGAAGAAAAATGATGAAATGAAGCTGAAGGACTTAAAAGTGAAAAATTATCTTTTCCAAGCCATTGATTGCACAATTCTGGAGACCATTCTCAAGAAAAATACTGCAAAAGAAATATGGGATGCTATGAAGAAAAAGTATGAAGGAAATGCAAGAGTCAAGCGGTCTTATCTTCAAGCTCTTCGCAGAGAATTTGAAATTCTTGAGATGAAGTCTGGTGAAGGGGTGACAGAGTACTTCTCCAGAGTCATGACTGTGGCAAATAAGATGCGAATTTATGGTGAAGATATGCAAGATGTAAAAGTAGTTGAAAAAATCCTACACTCCTTGACTGATAACTTTAATTATATTGTTTGTTTTATTGAAGAGTCAAAAGATACCAACACTCTCACTATTGATGAATTACAAAGTTTTTTAATAGTACATGAACAAAAGTTTCAACGATGAGGTGGAGAGGAGCAAGCCTTGAAAGTGACAAATTATGAAGGAAAAGATCGTGGTAGTGGCAGCTACAGAGGAAGAGGAAGAGGAAGAGGTCGGGGAACTTTCAACAAAGCCAATGTGCAGTGTTTTCGATGCCAAAAATTTGGACATTTTCAATATGAATGTTCTGAAAACAAAGAAGCAAACTATGCTGAATTTGATGAGGAAGAAGAAATGCTTTTGATGTCTTATGAGGAAAAACAAGGAGTTCAAAGAGAAGATACATGGTTTCTTGATTTCGGGTGTTCAAATCATATGTGTGGTGATCGATCAATGTTTAGTGATCTCAATGAAGATTTTCGACATTCAGTAAAATTGAGAAACAACACTAGAATGAATGTAATGGGCAAAGGAAATGCAAAGTTGCTCATAAATGGAGTTAATCACGTTGTTGCTTAGGTATATTACATTCCAGATTTAAGTAGCAACCTATTGAGCATAGGACAGTTGCAAGAAAAAGGAATGTCGATTTTGATCAAGGGAGGAGAGTGCAAAATGTTTCATCCAAAGAAAGGTTTGATTATTCAGATCAAGATGAGCAACAATAGGATGTTTACTTTGCAAGCTCAAACTCAAATATCTTCTCAAACACAACTTGATCAGTGCTTTCAAACAAAAACTAATAACTTATCTCATCTTTGGCATCGACGATATGGGCATTTGAGCAACAAAGGTTTGAGAACATTACTATACAGAAAAATGGTATATGGGCTTCCTCAACTTGTAGTCTCAAATGCTACATGCATTGATTGTATCAAAGGGAAACAACATCGAGACTCATTTCCCAAGAGGAGCATTTGAAGAGCTAGACAAAGATTAGAACTTATTCATGCAGATATTTGTGGCCCGATCATTCCTACTTCCAATAGCAATAAGAGGTACATTTTGCTATTTATTGATGATTACAGTAGAAAAGCATGGGTTTACTTTTTGGTGGAAAAGTCAGAATCTTTTAATTCTTTCAAATATTTCAAGTCTATGGTTGAAAAAGAAATTGAGCTGCCTATTAAATGTTTAGCACTGATAGAAGGGGAGAATTTAATTCAATTGAGTTCAGTGATTTTTGCAAACAAAGTGGGATCAAAAGGCAACTAACGGCCGCTTATACTCTGCAACGAAATGGGGTCGCAGAAAGAAAAAATAGAACTATAATGAACATGGTTCGCTCAATGTTGTCAGAGAAGAAGATACCCAAAACTTTTTGGCCCGAGGCAGTAAATTGGACTATTCATGTCCTGAATAGATGTCCAACCTTGGCTATCCAAGATGTCACTTCAGAGGAGGCTTGGAGTGGAATAAAACCATCAGTGGATCATTTTAGAATTTTTGGTTGCATAGCACATGCACATGTCCCGGATGCAAGAAGAACGAAGCTTGATGATAAAAGCATTTCTTGTGTATTGCTTGGAGTTAGTGAGGAGACAAAAGGCTACAGATTATATGATCCCATTAATAAAAAAGTTTTGTGAGTAGAGATGTTTTGTTTGAAGAAGAAAAAAAATGGGATTGGGATGCAAAACAAATAGCATCAGTACACTTAGATTTAAGTGATGGAGATGGTGCTAATGAAGAAGAAGATATAAATGAGAGTGCAAACGAGATTGATAACGATGAAGAGATAAGAGATGAGGAAGTTACTGAAGGTCATGGTTTTAGTGAAGGTGAACAAAGTGTTAGAGATGTAAGACAATCTCATGAAAGGCATCCTCCTACATGGATGGGTGAATATGTTAGTGGAGAAGGTTTATCAGAGGATGAAGCTCTTATGGCACTACGGGTATCAACTGATCTAATATGTTTTGAGGATGCTGTACAGAACGAAAATTGGAGATTGGCAATGGATAATGAAATTAAATCCATTGAGAAGAATAAACATGGACACTCATTGAGCTGCCAAGTGGAGCTAAAAGGATTGGAGTAAAATGGGTGTACAAAACAAAATACAATGAACATGGAAAAGTTGATAAGTACAAGGCTCGGTTGGTTGCTAAGGGTTACTCTCAACAACATGGAATAGATTACACAGAAATTTTTGCACCGGTGGCTAGGATGGATACAGTAAGGATGATTGTTGCTCTTGCTGCACAAAAGGATTGGAAGATTTTTCAACTTGATGTCAAGTCGGCTTTCCTTCATGGTGAATTGAATGAAGATGTCTACGTAGAGCAGCCAAAAGGGTATCAAAAGAAGGGAAAGGAGCACTTGGTTTACAAATTACACAAAGCATTAAAACAAGCCCCACGAGCTTGGTTTAGTCGAATTGAAGCACATTTCCTTAATGAAGGATTTCAAAGGTGCAATAGCGAACAAACATTATTCACCGAGAGAAGCATGGAAGGAAAAATAATCATTGTAAGTGTCTATGTTGATGATTTAATTTTTACTGGTGATGGTGAAGCTATGTTGATTGAATTTAAAAATTCCATGATGCGAGAATTTGATATGTCTGACTTGGGAAAAATGAGATTTTTTCTTGGTATTGAAGTGTTGCAAAAGACTGATGGTATTTTTATATGTCAAAGAAAATATGCATTAGAAGTTTTAAAAGGGTTTGGCATGTTGGAAAGTAATCCAATGAATAGTTCAATAGTTCCTGGCTTCAAATTGAGTAAGAATGGAAATGGGGTCACCGTTGATGATACACACTACAAGCAACTGGTAGGAAGTCTAATGTATCTTACTGCCACTAGACCAGACATGATGTTTGCTACTTGTCTCTTAAGTAGATACATGGTGATGCTAACAGAAGTTCATTTGCAAGCAACTAAAAGAGTTCTTCGATACTTAAAAGGGACTGTGAATTATGGAATCCATTACAAGAAATGAGGAAAAGGTCAATTGTTGGCATATACAGATAGTGACTATGCTGGAGATATGGAAGATCGAAAAAGTACATCAAGATATGTATTCTTAATGAGTTCAAGTGCTGTTTCGTGGTGTTCAAAAAAATAGCCAATTGTGACTTTATCTACCACTGAAGCTGAATTTGTAGCTTCTGCAGTTTGTGCCTGTCAAGGAGTTTGGATGAAGAGAATTTTGAAGGAGATGGGTCTCTGTGATGAAGGTTGTACAACTATACTATGTGACAATAGTTCAACTATCAAGTTGTCTAAAAATCCCATTATGCATGGACGGAGCAAGCATATTGATGTGAGATTTCATTTTCTAAGAAATCTTACTAAAGATGGTGTAGTTGAATTGATTCATTGTGGAAGCCAAGAACAAGTTGCAGACATCATGACCAAACCATTAAAACTGAAAGTTTTTCAAAGGCTTCGAAGGTTGCTAGGAGTTCATGAGATTTTAGATAAAAACTAATTGCTTCAAAGCATTTAGTTTAAGGGAGGGAATGAAAGGTTTTTTTTTTTATTAGAATAATTCCTATTATTTAGGGATATTGCAGTTTGATTTCATTTTTTCGTTTCCACTTGCTGGTTTGTAGCTAAAGTGGGTTTCTATTTTTAGATTATTTTTGTCACTTATTTACCTGTTTTGATGACTAATATGAGCGGTGAAATGTGCAAATTGTTTTAGTGTGCTTTTAATCTCAACAGTCATATGTTATGAAAAGTGTCCATTGTCATGTGTCACTCCTTCCATGTCCCATCTACCTTGTCAAATGTCTTAAAAGATATCAACTCTTAGTGTTCATGTTATCTATCTCATGCTTATCAAATTGTTTATAAATAGTGATGTTTGGTGGAGTTTTTATGATAGACATGTATCGGTGAAATTTCCAAATAAAGGGGAGTGGATCTTTTTGGAAAATTTTCTATTTTCTTATTCTCTTAATTTCTTAGTTATTTTATTTTATTATGTATTATATTATATTTATTATATTTTTTTTTTAATTTCGTGTTCTGTTGTGTCTCAAACACATTCATTATTCTTAGTGTAATTGTATACAAATCTATATTAGTAAATTAAATATATTTTTAACTTAAAGATAAAATGCTTTAAATTTCATGCCTAAATTATAAAAATAAAAGATACTTTTCTAATGATGTGTTTATTTTTGTTTGGGTAGGGAAAAATCTGTGGGAGCACAGTTACTCCAATGAAAATCAATTTAATAGGCAATGGAAAAATAATCCAGAATTAATATAAATAATATCCTAAACTTTGTACTTTGGGTTAGAAATATTTGTGAACTTTAAAAAAAAAAATCAATAATAAACTTTTCTTTAAAACAAAATTCACGAAAATAAAGCATCTTCTAAAACTTTTGGAGTTTTTGCACGAATGACCCTTTTTAGGGGCACAAATGAAATTTGACTCAAGTTTCAAATTTGATTGAAAGATGGGTTTTTGCTTATGTCAATTATATGTCAAAGTACCATCTTGTCCTCAAACTTAGTGTTAAAATGGATTCTCACTTCTCATTCTAGCATCTATCTTTTTTTTTCTCATCGGGCACATCCTATATTCTTTTCTTCGTTTTTTGCTCATTCAAGTTTCTCATTTCAATTTCTTATTTTAGCTTCTCATTCTGCCTTATATCTCCTTTTTCTTGTTTCTCATCAGATACAACTATAGTTTTTTCTTTGTTTAGATTCTTCCTCTCACTTCTTGCTTCTTCCCCTTGTTTTTTATCATACACACAATTTTTCATTTGAGAAAAAAACTGCAGAGCAAAGAAGAGAAAAAAAATTGGAGAATGAAGATGAAAACAAGAAAACAAGAAAAGAAGAAAGAAGAAAGAAGAATGACTGAAAGGGAAGAATAAGAAGACAAAGAAGAAGAAAGAAGGGTTAAAGTGTAATTTTATAAGATGATAACATCAGTAGAAGGCCAAAACTCTCTTTTTTTTTTCAAAAAAAGAAACTTGAAGATATTTTTCATTTAGTCCTTTAAAAAAGGACCCTCTATGTCACTCCCCGCCCCAAAGTCACCTTCTGCAACTAAGTGGAGATGTGCCACCTAGATCCTCACGCAAACCACACCGCGTGATAAAGGTTGAACGCCTAGTAAGCGAAACAACTTCTCTACTCAACTTAACGCAAAGCTTACACTTCAAGCTTACTTAGCATAACGCAGTGAAAAAACAACTTAACTTTTTGCTTAGTCTTATTGTCTGGTCTTAAGTACTTGACTCATCTTTTCTCTTTTAACTACTACGTGAAAAGCACAAGATAAAGCAGCAAAATAAACACAAACTTTTGTTTCTTTATTGACTTAACACTTTACACCCAAGTACAAACATAACTCAAATGTTTCTTTACAACAAGACTTAAACATAAACTTTAGGCTTTTTTCGCCTAGTGCAACTTCTCCAACTCAACACTTAGCTTGCTCGCATCAATGCCTAGCAACTCGCCTTATCCTTTCGTTACTTGGCCTCAAGATCTGAACACTTGGGGAATGAAAACTTAAAACATAAGTCAAAGACTTGGTAAGTGAGAATTCAGAAATACCTTTTTGGGGAATACAATACAATCACAAGCTAGAATCACTTCTCATTTTCATAAACACAGACTCACAATGCCTCTTTTTACAAATCACAGAAATCACACATTGGCTCTCTTATTCCTTTCCACCCAAGAATATGAATAATCCCCTAAGCCAAGACTATTAGGATTTACTCTCTCTAACTTCCTGCGTTTTAGACTACAATAATGTTCACTTCATCCACAACATTCGAAGATTTTCCTGATTCATTTCTTGTTGCACCAGACGTCCACACGACGCCTTCACGCATTATGTGCACACCACATTATAGCTGCTCACTTAATAGGAATAATGTTAATGGTTTACACCCACACAAGCATCACATAGAAATAAACCATTTTCTCTTTTCAAATAACACATGAACAACAACATCAATATAAATACATGACATGTTATGCTTAACCACAGACTCAGAAGGAACGCTTTCAAAACATAACTTTCATTTATAAAATCATTCAAAACATTCTTTTTACTCATAAAGTTCACATATAAATCATTCATTTTATTTATAAAGGTCACTCACAAAACGCTTGGGCTTTTCCTTCTTAGAATACCTAGTTCCTTCCTCTTCTCATCTTGGTACTTCTCAGCAAGCAGCTCAACTCTTAGTAAGCTCCTCAGAATAACAACACCTTCTTTGAATCCTTCAATTCTATTTATCAGACCATGCAAATAACTTAAGCTTAACTCGTAGCCAGTTGTCAACTCAGAACATTTTCCTTGAAATGCTAAACTTATCTTCTCGGAATGCTCAACTCTTATCCCCTAACTTTTCTTCCTTGCTTTACAACAGAACACCTAACTCCTAGCTTAAACGCAAGCTTCTTCTCGCGTTGCTTAACTTCACGCGATCTAGTCTCAACACAACCTTCTTTGCTTAACGCCTCTTCTATATTTAGCCAAAAATAAACATTTCAACCAGGCTTCTTTTCATCAGAACTCCCTTTTTAGGATTTTTTGGTCTCACGCTCTATATAATTGTTCCAAAAACTCTTTTATAAGTTCTAAATATAGTCATGTTCGAGATTGTCTTATGTCATGAACTATTTTAAACTTCTTTTGTATTATTTGAAGTGTCAATGTAACTTCTAACATGTAGATTCCTTTTGTTTGTAGCCTTGCATTGATATTGGACTCATTCAAACACTTAATTACAACCAAAGATCCAAGTTTTTCTTGGTGAGTTTCATGTGTTATATAATTTCATTGAGGTTCGTTTGAAATTCATTCTAACTATATAAATTAGGCGTTTAAGTTTCAAAGCTCTTTGTGAGAAATTTTTTATTTAGCTTGTTTTGGATGAGCTTGTTGGATTTTTATTTCATTCACTATCTTCATTTCACTTCGTTTCTTTCTCCTTCCAGTCCAACTTTGAATTGCAATTTTGTTGAAGTAAAAATTTAATTTTACCCTAATTTATCTCTCATTAATTTACCCATATATGTTCATGTTGTATGCGACCTTAACTTGGGTACTTTTCCATTTTTCTCTCTCGTTGTTTATACTTTATGTTTCATATTACCCATAGCTTTAGGCTTGATTTTCATGCCTAACTCTAGATATTCTAGGTATACTTAATTAGTAAATACTTTCCTTAATATCTTGATACTTCTCTTGGAGCTATACTTTCTTGTTCTTGGTTACTTTTTCCCTTTTTTGATTTGCAAGTGGTAATACGTTTAGACACACTTAGTTTCAAGGCAACAATTAATTCAACTTAAACAAAGTTTGTGAATTTATCTAAAACCAAAACTTAATATTCGATGGGTATACCTAAACCCATAAAAAAACTTACCAATAGTAAGCAATCGGCTCAACTTGGCTGACTGCAAGGAAGCGGCTTGAAAATGGCTCAAGAAAGAGGGGTCGGCTCGAAGGAAGAACGCGGCTCGGACTAAGGCACGCGTGAGAGGAGACTCGGCTTGGACGGGCGTGGCACACGAAGGAAAGAGTAGCTCGGCTTCACGAGGAGGGCAGCTCGGATTGCTCGCGGCTCGAAGGATGCAGGCGCGCGACTGGAGAAGGACGGCTTGCGAAGGGGGAGGGTGGCTCGGATGGAGGGCTCACGTGGCAGCTTGAACAAGTGGCTCGTGAAAAGAAAACTGGCTCGGCTTGCGTCCTTGACCGTCAAGCGCAATGATGGCAGACAGCTGTACGAGTGGAGGCTAGGCCGGTGATGGTTTCGACGGAGGAGAGGGTTACGGTTGATGACAATTCTGACGAAGGAGGGGCAGCCGGTTTTAAGTGATTAGGAAGACAAAGAGAAACGCTCAGCTCGGAAACCAACGAGTAGATCTCGGCTAACGAGTGACGGCCGACTGTGGGTTGCGTCTCCGACGATGACTACGCGATGGTGGTGACTTGATGCACAATGAGGCGGTGGCTAGGGTTGAATGGTGAAGGAATGAACGTGGTGTAGAAGATGATGCACGTCAAACGAAAGAAGGCTTATTTAATAATGATATTATTATTATTAATAATAATAAATTTCATTATTATATCTTTTAATTAATTTTTCTTTCACTTTTTACCTTTCCAAATAAAGATCTCTCTCTCCACCTTAATTACCCATTAACAATTTTTCCTCTTTTTACTTCACCAAAATCCCAATATAACCTCTTAATAATTATATTATCCTTTTATTTTTTCTCTTTCTAAAATTAATTGCACAATTAACAACTAATAACCAAAATTCTCAACTAATTAACAATTCTTCCTTAAATACTTAACTCATCCAACATCCACGAAACAAACAAATTCTCAAATAATACCCAATTTTAACATAATAAAATTGGAAATTACCTTAATAATTTTAGGATGTTACAGAAAGCATAAACCCTTCAACAAGAATACTAAAGTAATTGACATACAAAAAGTATCAAACTTATTGTTTCAAGGAAGAAGTTTTTAATGATAGATGCATACATGGAGGCGCAACAAGTATGGCCTCCATGCATGTATACTTCGCCCACAAAAAAGATCGAGCAAGGCAACAATTAAACTACATGTGAAACTACTATAAGGTTTATGCTTCTTCATAGCCCATATGTAGCACGAGCTTTACGTGTTTCATATTACATTTTTCCACCCAAGGTGCCGTGGATTCAACCTTAATCTTGGAGTAAGGTTGGTTAAGTTTGGTTGCCAAATTAAACAGTAGGCTGATAGTTACTAAAATATTAATTTTAATCTTGTTTATGTTAGAACTAAGTATTGGTAAGAGATATTCCTATTAGACCCGACTTTGGATGTATGTTATGTATTATTGTATTACTTAGTAGTGTGCTAAGGGAGATATATTATGATTGGAGGTATATTATGACTATTTAAGATGACCTTATAAATGGTTACTTTGGTAGATTAAATGTGCTATTTATGTCTGACTGAGTTATGATATTGATGACATGATGTATATGTATAGGCTATAGTGTTTTGTTAATTTCACTTGTTAGAGATGTACCATATGGGTGTCCCTTGGGATCACCACCTATATATGTCTGTATGGCTAGTTTGATGTGTGCTCGACGGGGTCACATACAGCCCTACTCTCCTTTGGGATGATTCCTTCGAGTTCATCTAGAGCTCAGATGTATCCCTACGAGACCACTGGATAGCGTCTGAACACAATAGAATGAAGTACGTTATCATAGGACTCTAACGGGATGTTAAATTAATAGTGGGTCCCTTAGTATAAATTTATACTCATTCTTCTTTTACATGTTTTAAGGCAAGGTAAGGTGAATGATAAGAAGTGACCGTGGTTCGCCACAGGGAATAGTTCTAGTTTCCTTCCGCATTTAGACTCTAGTAATTTATATTTGGAATTTGTTTAGAAACTCATGTTTATTTCAAGTATTTTCTTTATTTACACTTTTGGGCCCCAAACTAGTATTTTAATTAGCTATTTTAATTATTTATATAATTATTTCATTATCTCTTTATATATGTTTTACTATTTATTTTATCTAAAAAATTTAAAATGTTTCATTAAATTTTAGTACTTTCTTGTTTTTAAAATTAAAAAGTCTATTTATTTAAATGGTAACGACTTCAGCTTAGTAGGAGAGTTAGGTTGTTACACTTTCCATTAAGTACTTCTATGTGTTGTTGATGTTTTTTGTGTTCTTCTTAAGAATATGAAATATGCTTGGCATGTACTTAATAAATGTTAATTAACGTTCATTTTTTGTAATTTTGCAGGTTTTCGAAGAATCTGTAGACCATGAAAACATATTGGTTTATGTGTTATCTTTCATTATTTTAGGTGAATGATATGTGTCATGTATTTTATTGTATTACAATTTATGTGATGGATTCTTGTAAAACCTTTACTAAAGACAGTGTAATTTAAATTTTGATTATCAATATAAAGATATTTCTAAACATATATGGGTGTGGTAAATGCATCTTGTGAAATTTTAGACTTCGATTTTTTTACAGTTTCAAAACAACGCTCAAGAAGTGTCAATATATAAGCAACTATTACACCGAAACAGTGTTGTGAGAGTACATATTGTAGCAAGAACTATGATAACAAAAAGCTAACACATGCCGCAAAATAAATATCGTCAATAATGAAAAAGTGACATAAGCAAACCAATCAACACCTGAACAACACATTTTTATTGTGTCAAGTTATAAATAATAGTGACAAATTTATGACATAATTTAAGCAAAATATGTGTCACGTAAACTCTTTATGACACACAAGTCATGTAATCAGTTAAGCAATATTAAAAAGGGTCAAATAGGTTTCAAATTAAGGGTTATGATAAATCAAGTAGAATTACATTTAGGGTTCGTTTGGATTGAATTAAGAAAAAAATGTTTTTCAATAATACATTTCATTTTAAACACTTTTTTTTTTAAAATGAGTTTAAAATTTAAACACTTAATGTTTAATTAGACTTTTTTATAAGTGTTTATATGTGAATTTGATTTTTAAAGATTTCTCCAAAATAGATTATTTTATAAATGAATTTTCAAAAAATGCATTATTTGAATTTGCCAAATACTACCATTTTTTTCAAAATAGTCTTTTTGGCAAAATTAAACACTTTATAATCTAAACCAAACACACTCTTAGTTATAACTATAGTTGCCTTCCTATGATACGCATGCAATGTATATTTAAACTGCCTTTATAAAAAAAGGGTTTAAATAAAATGAATTTTCTTTTATAAAAAAAAAACACTTTTCTTAAATCAATTTAAATAAGTTATAAGTCTTCTAGTTAAAGTGACCAACGAATAAAAAATATATATTTAAATCCTAAATTTTGTACGCTAGGTATAACATACTCTTAAAATTTTAAATTATGTATAATCACGTATTTTAAAATTTAATTGTGTCAAGTATATTCAAATTTTTAAGCTTCTTAAATTTATTTTCTTTCAAGTTTTACTAAGTGATGGGACTCATATTTTCCCGCACAAAAAATAATAAAACAAAGATGTAAAAGAAAGTTTTAATGTGTTCTTTTATTTTTATTCTTTGAACCAAAATTACCATTTTCCATTTTTTAATGAGTAAATAAAAGATTTCTTTTCTTTTCTTTTCTTTTTACATATATAAAAAATAAATTATATATTTATTCGCTCAAAACAATAAGAAATTCCACTTAACCACTTTGATTAAAAAAAATCTTATTTAATACATAAAATTATAAACAAACTCCTACCACACTTTTTTTTTTCAGTCAAACCAATTTAAATTATTTTTATCTTTAATTTATTTGGCTTGTCATCCAAAAAGGGATAATAACAATTTTAAAATGGAAGTGAAAGTAGTAGTTTAATTTTGAGAACTAAAATTAAAAAAAAAATCTTAATTAGTTATTTGTTATTAATCAAACATTTGTTTTAAATAAAAATAGATAAATATAAGAGAAATTTTTAAATATAGCAAATTTTACAAAATATTTACAACACATAGCAAAATTTTTAAATTTTATCACTGATAGTCACTGATATGCTACAGTAATAGTAGTCTATTAATGACTATCATTGATAGAATCTAAAATTTTGCTATAACTTGTAAATATTTTAATTTATTTTGTTATTTTAAAAAATGTCCCTAAATATAAATGTAGATTTTTTTTTTGTAGTTTAGGTGGGGTCAACAATTAAGTGGTAAAGAGAGATGTGAAAGAATTGATGGAAGAAAGAGAGAATGCACACCTTAAGAAAGAGAGAGTTTTTCCATTTTAAAAAATTTTCATGTGTAATTAAAAAGAATGGAAAAACATGAAATCCTTCGATATACCCCATTTTTTAAGCCAACGACTTTAGGGTCCTTAACTAAGATAGCTTAAAATGGTATACCATATTACAAGATTGACCCAAATTTCTCAAATTTTTCAGAAAGATCCTAAATTAACTAATATTTTACACAAATATAAGGCCCAAATGACCAATGTACCCATCTTTATTATTAATAATATATTTAAAAAATAGAAAAAGAAAAAAAGAAAGTGGACCATGATTAATATTTTCCTTTATTAGATATTCTATGTAAATATGGATAGTGATTAATTCTATTATGGTAATATTATAATAAAAAAATTTCCTTAATTATTTTTATTTTGGTGATTTTGTTTAAAAAAAATCTTCCCTCTCGATGTCTCTCTCACTTTCCAATCTCTCTCTCCGTCCATTTTTTATTTCGTTTGACATTATTTTTCATATATTCCACCTAATTATGGTATATATTGAATAATACAGTATATATTTTATGATTGAAAGGTTCTTATATCAATTTGTTTATAGAAGGTGGACCGACAATGAGAGAAATCAGGGACGTGAATATTGATTTCATTTTCTTCACAAAAAACGCCGAATAATAGAAGATTGGGGGAAGTATAAGCGGTCAAGAAGAACATCGGCGGCCGACTGGTACAGTGATATTTTGAAGAAAAAAATTGGTAAAAATTTAAGTTTAGTAAGAATATATATTTCGTATTCGAAATACATTAGGATATATTGAGTATATTCAAGATAACATCATTTATGTATTATTGAATATATGAAGTAGTATATATGTAACAAATCACATAAAATATATGCATTATGCAATAGTATATATGTAAGAATTAAAAAAAAATACTGATCGGATACATAATCTGTGTATACAGTAGTATATAAATGTAGTAAGAAAAAATCACAAAACGTGAAGAAAAAATAATTTGTGTATGTATTATTGAATATATGCAGTAATATATATGTAACAAACCACAAAATATAAATGAATTATTAAGTAGCATATATGTAAGAAATAAAAAAAAATACTGAATGGATATATAATCTGTGTATATATTGGTATATATACGCAATAAGAAAAAATCATAGAACATGAAAAAGAATTTGTGTATGTATTACAGAATATATGTGACAAATCACAAAACATAAATTTATTATGTAGTGGTATACCATAGTATATACGAATGACGGGACATTTAATAAAAGTTCTATGTCGAACATGATAGGAAGATGAACTGAATAATAAAAAATTAAACAAAATAGAAGGAACATGACCGGAATATTTGCTACGGAACGGAAGGACACATTTTTTAAAGAAAAAATATATGCTAGGAAACGGAAGAAGAAAGAATATACGAAATGAAAAATGAAAGAAAAAAAAGGAAGAAGAAAGCAATTTTTTAAAATACAAATCGAAAAAGAAAGTTGTCGTCGGAATTGCTGGAAGAAAATAACGAAATTGAAGGAGGAAGAAGACGAAGTCGTCGTCGGACATCGAAATAAATTTCACAGATTCAATACGTGGTGATAAAAATAATATAATATATTTAATTATTAAATTATTCCATATTAAAAAATATTTCATTTTATATTGAATTAATAAACTATTTCCAATTAATTTTCATAATAAAGTTATACATTAATTAATATCATAAATAAGAGAGTTATCAATGACTATCAGTGATAGAATTTGCTATAAGTTGTAAATACTTTGTAAAATTTGCTATTTTTTAAAATTTCCCTAATTAATAATATAGATAAAGTTATAATTGTTCTAAAAATATATGAAATCTTAATTCATAAAATAAATCTTAATTTAGGACATTTGTAAAATTTCGTATTAGATTTAATTCTTTTCTCTAAATCTTTCATGATTTTATATCATGGACCAAACATGGCTTGACATCAAATGCTAAGTGCACCTAATACCAAACCAAGGGAGACCAAGCATCCCCTAGACAAGTTAATTTAAGCCCTATGTTCGAATCAACCACTGATTTGCAACGTATTCCTCTCCAATTAAATATCACACAGAAATCAAATACCCCACATGTTTAAAACAACAAATGTAGAAATCAGAGAGAAAATTAGAGGGAGAAACCCAAAATCTGAAGTAGATCGACGACCAAACATAAATTAAAGGGAAAACAATACATGTGTGTGCAGTGGCGAATCTAGAAAATTTATTGACGGGGACTTCGAGTTGTAACTTAGAGAAAAAAATAAAAATCTGGAAAAAAAACTAAACAAGTAAGACTTGAACTTTGGTTGGAGGGGGGCTATCAAACATAGTTATCACTGAATTCCTACAAATATTGAACATTAATTGGTTTTATTTATACATATTATATAAAGACAATAAAGTTGAGGGGGGCTCGAACCCCACCTGGGCCTATACTAAATCCGTCGGGGTGTGTGTGCGCTCTAGTAGTTGTTGGTTTACCACCAACCCTGATCTTCATCCATGGCTGAGGGGAAGAAGAAGGATTCGATCAACAAAGGAAGAAGATTCGATGGAGAGAAACTCGGGTGAGAAGGAATGGAACAAAAAAAAAAGAAAAGAAATGGAGAACGAAATGAGAGAAACTTTTTTGTTTGTTTCCTCAAATTCCTCACAATTTTAGAAACATTCTTTAAATTTTGGGACAAGAGACATGAAACTTTATCAAACACGTTCACTTTTTGAAAAATAAAAAACAAAAACAAAAAATAAAAACCAGAAACGTTATCAAATAAGCTTTTAGTGTCCAAGCTAATTCGTGTTGGGCTGGTTTTGTATTTTGTCTTGGGTCTTACTTTTAGTGTAGGGTGTTCTTGCAATACTTGGAGGAGGTGAATGCCACAAAGTTTGAAGGATGACCACCCAAGTGTATGATGTATGTAATTATCCCTGCATGTTGAGAAAAGAAAAATATGAAAAAAAAAAGGGGAAAGTGAAGTAATTACCTTTCCTTTCTCCGTTCTTCTTCTTAGTTTTCTCTCTTCACATACAAACCCTAAGTCATTTTCTTTTATGACTTTGATTGAGTAGTTGATTGCTCACAGTATTATGGAGATTAAAGAGAGAAGAAGGGAGAAAAGCAGCAAACATTTTACGTGGTTCGGCCAAAATGAAGCCTACGTCCACGGGGAAGGATCTTTTCTTATTATTGAAGATGAGTATACAAATCTCTCTTTTCTTTTCTCTTTTCTTTCTTTTGATGAAAAACTATTTTTGTAAAACTAGTTTAGATAGAGTACACCTTTTTGTATTTATAGATGTTTATAAGAACATAAGTAGTTAGAGAAAAATAAAAAGAAACCAATGATTCTGTTGGAGTTCATTTTTCTTTACACTAAGTAACGACGAGCCTTCTTTTATATAATATAGGGATCTTTTTTAGAACCTTTCCACCCACTATGTTTCTGGACAACAAAACAAATATGCTAATAGTTTTTGTTCATCAAGATTTTCTAAGTTGCATATATTTGGCAATCTCAGTTTTTGTCTTAGATGATTACCAATTGCGAGTCAGATACACATTATTTTTGATCCAGTCTATACTTCTCAATTTTTTTTAAAGAAGGTTTTGTTTTATTTTAAAGAAGGTTTTGTTTTATGTTAAAACAAATTATATATAACTCACTAGAGTTATGCTAGCTTCTAGTACACTTTAAGAATGCAAAGAACAATACATTGATCGATCTTCTAGAATTAAATCTTCTCTCATAAGAAAAATTGAAAAGGATAAGGAAGCTTTGAGAGAAAATTTAAAATTGAAGTATTATTAATTAGAGAGAGATGCTCGAATCATAAGAAGACAAAATTATATGCAGTATAGCTTAGCATTGTCAATGAATAAATAATATAATCAAATTACACAAGGATTATCAAGAAAATCATAAGTATATTTGGCACATTTTCTTCTGCATATATATATTCTCCTCCCAATAATTCTTCTTCCTCTTCTTCTTTCTAAGCATAAAATGGATCAAATTCATAGGTACAACCTACCCCTAAAAAGAGCACTAGAAATTTTGCATGAACATCCCACTCTCCAAAGAAAGCACCAACAATTCTTTCCCCAACAAAAAAAAAAAGAAAAAAAAAACCACAACACAATACAAAGACCAAATCAGAAAAGAAAAGAAAAAACTTTTTTTTAAAAAACAAAAACAAAAGAATATATTCTATAGGGATTTTTGGTATAGTTATGAAGAACAACAACCAGCTTTCTTAACAGCAGAGACATCATCTTTAGAGCCAATGTCAATGGTCTGTCCCTTAGGAAGAACAGTTGGATCATCTCCAATGTCAAGAATTTTCCTGCTTACAACTCGGTAGGTTTGTGTTAGAACTTCTGTAAATGAATTCTCAACGTTGAATGACTCTAGTGCTGAAGTTTCCATGAAATATGTTCTCTCTCTCTCTGCAAATGCTTGTGCATCTTCTGTTGATACTGCTCTTAGGTGCCTTAAATCTGCCTTGTTCCCTACGAGCATTATCACTATGTTGTGATCTGTGTGACTTCTTAGCTCCTTCAACCATCTCTCTACGTTCTCGAATGTCACGTGTCGTGTAACGTCGTACACTATTAATGCCCCTACTGCTCCCCTATAGTATGCACTCGTGATTGCTCTGTACCTATGTTCATCACCACAATGATAGTCAAACATTTACAAAAGAGTAATTGGTCAAGTACAATCTAAAAAAAAATTCTTCTAAAACTCGGAGGTTCTTTGAACCTTTAAAAGGTATACAATAAGTTTTCAAATTTTTAATTTTGTTTTGTATAGGATGCTAACACTTTAACGTGTGTTTATTAGGTCTTCAACTTTTAATTTTGTTTCCAGTCTTGAATTTTGAATTGAATCTAATACGACATCGATTTAGGTAGAATGAATAAAAGATCAAAGGTGGCAAAAATATATTAACACAAATTGAAATTTTCAATAGTTTATTGAACATTTTTATAAATTTTAATAAACCTATTAGACCAAAATTTACGGACGTTGGCTTACAAATACAAATTTGCTGACACTTCTTTAAAATACAAACACGTTTGAGACCAAACCATTTAACATTCTTTTATTTTTTAAAAAAAAAATCCATTCATCATTTATAAAACGATAAAAGGAGAAACAGTTAATTAGTCAATGTATATATTTTTTTAATTCGGATGAATATATTTAAAACTTCGTGTTTGAACAGTAATCGAAAAGAACTTTAATCTATAATGTGTTAACTAAAATTTTAAAAATGACGAGATCAATTAATAATTTATTTTTAAATTCTATAAAATCCTACATTTTGGCCACGAAGGTTTTGGAGTAAAAAGAAGATTTATTGCTTCAATTTTAAAATCATTCCCTTTCATGGTGGAATTCGAAATATTACTCCTTATACCACATTCAAGATTGAATGCTCTCCTCTCTAAGACAACCACATCCAAGATCAATTTTTCATTGTTGGTTAACATAAACAAATATGTAAAACATGGTAAAAGGCATGATCGCATTGGATTAACTTTTTCGTAAAGATCGATTACCCACCATGATGATCAGTTATTCCACATATCCTCTCTGTATATATCTATGGATGAATTGTATGAATTTCTCATAACAATGAAAAGTAAATCACCTAAACTTATGAACGTATTTGGGTTTAGAATTCGGATGAGGATTGGAAAATGAGTAAAGAGATGAAACCAAAAGAAAAACAAATGGAAAGAGAAAGAAAAAACCTTTCTTGGCCGGCGGTGTCCCAAATCTGAGCCTTAACGATCTTATCATCGACACGAATACTACGAGTAGCGAACTCAACGCCGATGGTGGATTTGGTCTCGAGGCTGAATTCATTTCTGGTGAAACGCGACAGGAGATTGGATTTTCCGACGCCGGAGTCCCCAATCAGCACCACCTTGAACAGATAATCATAATCATCATCGGCTCTGTACGCACCCATTTGATCAACCCAACAAGAATAATCTCCCCAAATTAATATTAAGAAAAAAAGGTAAAGGTGTGAGGTATGAATTTTTCTTGTGTTGTTTAATTTTGGATGAATATAAATAATAAAAACAGAGATCCCGACAGTCTCTGAAAGAAGAGAGAGAGAGAGAGAGAGAGAGAGAGAGAGAGAGGGAGAAGGAGAGAGAGAGAGAGAAGGGAGGAGGCTGCCGGAGGAAGAGAAGAGCTTGAAAGGGAAGACAATTCAAAAACCGTATCCTTCCTTACAATGCTTTTTTTTTCTCCTTTTCTTTTCGATTTTCTATTTGCTAAAAAACATCTTCAATTTTTGTCTCCCTACCAATCAGATCCAAAGTTCTATCTCAATTGTTTGGCCTCTTCAATAATAGGTAAATTTAAAATAAATAAAGAAAAAAAAGAAGTTTTAATTTTGGTAAGACCAATTCCATTTTTTTTTTCTTTTTGGGAAATCATTAATTATAAGTCAATGAATATAATAAAAGGAACGTAAATCAATCTTCGATCGGCTGAAGTTGTTGTAGCGCTCAATTTGGACTATGTTTATATTTAATATTTTTTTCCGTTAATAATTTCCTTTATTCAAATTTAATTCCCTCTTGCTTAATTCCTTTACCTCACCCTCTATTAACAAAATCAAGACTATAGTAAAATAACGTATCCCTCTTGCTTTTTTTTTTTTTTTTTTAAAAAAAATTCCCTATTGCTATTTATAGCTTTAGCATTTACGTAATTTCTCAATTTTATTTTTTGTTCTCATATTAATGTTTGATGTTCTAAGAATTGATTTATGTGTACTTTTAGATCAACTGTTTGGTCTATTTTGTTGGTAATATGAATTATGTTATATCTTTATTGATATTGTATTTTTTAAAACAATTCTTTTTTTTTATAATTATGTGACACAAATAAAGCATATATTCTAGCAATACTTAATAAAAATAAAAGCTTTTCATAGTTTTATTATTAAAAAAATGTTTATAAGTATTGCATTTCTTGGCATAAACACAATTCAAATTTAATACATATGTACTACAGATTATGTAATATTACACAATAATGTTTATAATTATAAAAGAATGTTTAATGTAAAGCGTATGTTTATAAATAAAAAATTATTTAAATGATGGAAAATATTTATAAGTATAATAAAATATCATTATTTATTTATGATTGACTACAATAGATCAAGATAGTCGACTATCTATGTCTACCATAATGCAAATTAGTAGTCTATATTGATTTACTGCAATCTATATAAATATACGATAATATCTTGCTATATTTTGATTCATTTTCTATATTTAAAAATATCACTTTATAAGTTAATTAATGATAGTTTATATAGAATTAGTGGTAGTTAGTTTCATGAGCTATATGATCTAAATATAATATCAATACATTCAAAACAATAGTTTAAACTCGAGTTAGATTTCTTGATGTGATATCAAACAAGCTTAAAACATACCAACAATTTCTTTTTCTTTTTTTTTTAATTTTTATTCACAAATTTCCCTTTTGGTTTTATATGAAATACATCACTATTTTTTTAATATAACAAAAAATGAGAAAAATTGAACAAAAGTAGCATATTAAATGTCAATTAATTTGTGTTTTTTCTAAAGACAAATATTTAGTTGTCCAACAAAAAAATTACAATCAATTGATTTTTTTAACATGGGAGACATTGATTTTTTAAGAAAGTATACTTATGGAGGCTCAATGAATATTAGAAAGCAACATGCTAAAAGTAACTTATTTTCTATGAAAATGCTAAAATGTAATGAAAAGATTATTATATATATATGTTTGCATCACAGTAAGTTAATTGTGACACTTTTCCGAACTATAATAATACTAGTAAACGTAATTTTAAATATTATTTTTACCATATTTTTCTTTATATATTTCAATTATCTGAAATTTCAAATATTGATTCTACAAAAAATATTTAAAAACTGAAAAAAAGTCTTAAATTTTTTTCAAAATATCAATTTTCTTTTATTTTTTTAATTTAACAAATATTAAGTATGAACTATAAACATACTTTCAATTTTGTTAGAAAAACAAAATATATTATTGAAAATTTAACCAACAATTCAAAGGAATGAGTAAATGTTTTAATTGATTAACTAATGAGCCCTTATTGACTTGAAAAATAGTATTATTTTATTCTTATAGCTATCCTTTGTTACCAATTCTCAACTATTTATTGTTAACATCAACATTTGGAAAATATAAATCCAACTTTTTCTCTATGATGTTGAACACATAATTAATTTGGTTAAGGAAAGACACGTATGATATTCGTGTGACAACCAGTAAATTTGAGAAAAAGGTAATTTAAAAGCAAAGAAAAATAATTATGATGTTTAAGTAGAAATCAATAATAGAGAAGAAGACAAAAGATACCTGGTATGAAAGTCATAATGATTTATTTATATCTTAGTCCAACTAGGATTATAATATTGATTTTCATATCGATCCAAGATAAGTTAGGTTATATCTCAAACTAAATGGCCCAAGACAAGTATGACATGCTCCAATCATGAATTTTGAGGCTTGACCTTGGGCTCATCTGGGGTCGAGGAGGTTAAATTTGAACTTTTGACTTACTCCATTATTTTATCCTGCTACTTGTCTATTTATTATTGTTTTGTTTGCTTGATAGCTTATTATCTTTGTGACGTCGCTCTACTCTTTATTCCATAATATTATATACAATTCTTTTCTTATCCATGAATGTCCAACTAACTTATTAAACGTACCTTATTTAAATTGATGGAACAATTGGTGTGGCCACCAACGTTATTAAGGATGTCATGAGGGAGTTTGAGGAAGGAATCTGGAAGGCGCAAAATATTGGTATCTTATTTTTGGTTCCCAACGCAGAGGGAAGTTACAAAGAATGTGAAGAGTCTGCGCATTAAGAATGTGAACGGCGAACGTTGGAAAATAGTTTTATTTTGACGGACTTCGTTTAATTTTATGTTCAATTTGAAAAATCAAATCTCGAAGGAAGTTGAATGGACATTCCTTGCATGTTGTAAATGTAAATTATTATTTCTGATTTATTTTCATTTGGAAAAGTTCTACTTTGACCATACATCTATTTGGTACCTTAAACCTTTTTTTTTATGAATACATTGTTCAATTTGGTATATTAAATCAATATTTATTACCCAACTATATAGTATATGAAAGTGATGTTATTAGTATATGCTAAATATATAAAATAAATATATTTCATGATAAGAAAAAAAACAAGGTTATAAATTATATATAAAAATGATTATATCCAAATTTCTACATTTCTATATTAGGATGTCAACCTAAAAGATGAATTAATATTTTTATTATAACATATATAAATTCACGTAACACATAAGATAAAACATACAAAAACACCAATATAAATAATAGATAGGCATACTTGATTATTTGTAAATAATAAAATGATTATTTACTCATTTAAATTTAATTTTTTTTCATGATTTTGGTAGAAATTTTCATCAAAATGGATATCGATATTTTCATTAAAATTAAATTTCGATAAGATGAAGTTCTCTTATACATCAATACGTTAAATATTGGTATACTATATTGATGTTTATTTAATTAATAATGGAGATTGTATTTGAATTCTTTTATTTCAAATGTTTACATATGTTTTTGAATAACATTGTTGGACTAAAAAAAATAGATTCTAATAATCTGAATTTTTATCCACCTGCTCTTAATTTCTAATCCCCGTTAAATATTTAAACACTAGTCTTTACCAATTTTTTCCTAACAATTGTTCGACCTTCACTACTTTAAGGTCATATTTATTAAACTATAAATTAAAATTGGTACAATGGAAATTAGATTTCAGTAAAGGATGAATCATAATAAATCTTAATATAAAAAACATAATTGGATCACTTCTCATCATATATATCTAAACTTACGAATTTGTTACATTTTATTGTTAGAGTTATTGTAATCCTTGACTCTAATGGTAATAGTGAAAATAAAATGGACAGGTTTATAATTTACACCCCAGTAGAGTAACAATATATGTAACGACTATTTTCAACCACAATTAGGCTGAACATCCTTCATTTCTCAATTTGATTAATTGTATATCTCTAGATAGATAGTGAACAACAACAAAAATAATTAACTAGAGCATACATTTTACATTACAGTAATGGATTATCTTTCACCTGAGTAAGGGCAATCTAAATTCAATTATTTCTCTAATATTTTTCTGGGAGAAAAACAAACTCATTTTAACTAATATTTCTCATATTTTAAGCCAAGATTCTTATCCTTATCAATAAGTTAGAAACATTTTTTTAAAACAAAGTTGTTTTATTTAAAATTGAAAGTAAAAAACGTCACCATATATGTGAATAATATTGAATTGAACTGGTTGAATTATTAATATTCAAAAGCTCAAGATGGATTACTCCAAAAAAAACAATCTTGAGAGGGAGAAAAAAAATGGTTACGCGTTTAGTCTTCAAATGGTAAGATTTGTGTTTATCCATATACTGTCAGAAATTGTTTAATAAATCTTTATATGCTTAATTATGTATTTGATAGGTACGCTGACTTTTTATTTGTTTCATATAGATTTTTAACTTTTTAATTTTATATTAAATACGACATTTATTCCATATATTTTTTTCAAAAAGAAAATGTCATGAATACGTATTAAATTCAAATTTTCTTATAAAACTTGTGATCTATTTGTCAATGAATTTATTAGAAACTTTTAAGATTTAAAAATTTATTAGAAACAAAAATGAAAGTACAAAAACTTATGAAATTCTTTTGAAAATTCAGAAACCAAATAAAAAGATTAAATAAGCACAAAAACTCTTGACTAAAACTTGTAATTTAACCCAAAATATTGTGTATTTTATTTTTTTTCTTTCCTTGTGAAGTTTCAAAACTACCCAAAATTTTCTTCATCAATAATGAGAAATTATTAGATTTTCGAAAATCAATTTTCCTTGGAACGAGTGGGTTTCAAGTGCATATGTGCTCTTTTCCAATGGCCGGAACAGAGGTAAAACAAGACCATTTTGACAATGGAAACTTCATGTATTTATATATTATATATTCTTTGGAGGTATACAAGCATCAGCTCTTGCATATTAAACAAGAAGATTAATATAAAAAGCAATTACAATGAGCAAGATCAGAAGTGACTAAGCGTCATAATTTGAAAGAGGCCAAGTTTGCCTCGAGAAAAATCAGTCTGACATGAAATCCAACTCAAAGAAACACACATTTTCTGGCCTTTCTTCGCTTTTTCTTTGGTTTCGGTGGCTGTAGAACAACCTTGATAGCAGCATCAAACACAGCCTTGACATTCTGCAAATTAAAACAGTTGATCAAAACTGTTAGAATGGGGTTGGGGGCATGAACTTTCCATAACTCGATTTAAGTTAGTAGCATAGCATTAGCCAACTCTGTTCTGGTTACTTGCAGAGCCTGAATCTTAAAACCGAATAAGTGGTCATGATACTTACAGCTTAAGTATCATGACCACTTACTTGTGTGCAAACCATCAGATGATTGTAAAATAACATATTTTGTTTCATTTACCTGCTGAGTTTTGGAGCTGCATTCTATGTAAACAGCAGCACCAATTGATTTCTTCAGTTCTTCACCCTGTCAAATAAGGCCATCAAGAACTTTTCCCCCATTAGAATCATGAACTTGAAAACCATCACTAGAACTGGTTCGATTTAATAGCGATACCTGGGCCATCGTTATCGGTACAGCACCAGGATGGCTAGTCAGAAATTGCTTGTCGTCCCTTAAATCTGCAAACAAGGAAAAAACTATACATCAAGTGGCCCATCAATTTCTTCTATCAGCTTTTTTTCCCCTTTTCTTCTTATATTTGAAGTTCAACATAATTCTAATTTCTCATTACCAAGTTTGGTTCCAACGAGAACAATTGGCACAGTCGGGGCATAATGTCGCAGCTCCGGGATCCACTGTGAATTGGAAAATTAAATAAGAAACCTGATATATATTCTAATAGCAAGAACTTAATTAGACTTGATTACTTAAAAAGTTAAACGAGAGCAGATGATAACCAACCTTCTTGGAGATATTTTCATAGCTAGCTTTGCTGATTAGAGAAAATGCCAACAGAAACACATCTGCACCTCTATAACTCAAAGGCCTCAGCCTATTGTAATCTTCCTGTCCTGCATTTACCAAATAATCCCAACAATGAAGGGCTTCATTTTCTTGAAAAGAACATGACTTCACTCATTAACCAATCAGCCTATATTTCTAGTACTGAAGTTCATTTGTAAAAAACGACCACCGAAAGCCTCCCCTCAAATAGTCATGGAGTGTCTATTCCCTATCTATTAGTTCAACCACAGTTCACAATGACTATATCATCAAGGCACACCGACGTGATTAAGTATAAGGGGTATAGCTTTGATACGAGTAGTTTGAGAAGACCAACCCTTCAATATATCTCCACAATGGAATAATATTGTCCACTTTGGACATAACCCTCGTAACGTAACTTTTCTAGGTCTCGTAATCATACAATCAGAGATAGTTGTCCATGCTTAAATATCATGATCTTCCCCTACCTAGTCAATGTATGACTTAGTCACACCCCAGCAATATATACACCAGAAATCAAAACCTAATCTAATGGTTTACAAGAAATTTAACTATATCAATTACTAGTTCCAAGTTGACAATGCCAAACAATCCTCAAAAACAGAAACCCAAATGCAAAAGTGGATACAAAGTAAAGTTTCCTGACCAGCAGTGTCCCAAAGCCCCAGGTTGACGGTGCTGCCATCCACCACCACATTAGCACTGAAATTATCAAAAACTGTGGGCACATAGTCCTACAAGAATTTCCAGCAAATCAACGAGGGAAAATCAGCTTCTAAGCTTCCATGTGAAACTAAAAATGGAGTAAGAGAAACTTACAGTTGGGAAAGTGTTGCTAGTGTAAGAGATGAGCATACAAGTCTTCCCCACAGCCCCATCTCCAACAGTAACGCACTTGATGAACCTAGCCGTACTCATTTCGAAAACCCCTTTTGAGTATTATCTTTACACCCTTCACAAATTGCAACAGTAACAATCTGTCAACTCAGAAAATTACCCACTTCTCTGAATTTCGTTTCTCAATCTCCATTTGTAAAAGAAAAGCAAGTGACTGAAAGGGTTGTATAGAGACAGAAAGAAAAAAGGGGAAGAAAGAAGATAACGAAAGGTATGAAGAAGAAGAAGAGGAAGTGGGATATCGGGTTTGAAATTTGAATAAAAATGGAGGGGGTGGAGAAGGGCATTTAATAATGTGAACAAACTCAGAATCTGGGTTCCACTTTTGGGATATGGGTGTGTGTTATTTTAGGACTTTACCATTGATTGCTACCAAAAGCTTTCTGTTTCTTTAAGCGGACGGCCAAAAACCCAAAAAGGAATACAGCCGAATTGAGGGCAGTTTGGTTGGGTGATAGTGTTGGTTGGGGTTAAGTGTTAGACAAGGGAGAGATTAATATGATGAGAATTAACACCGCAATGTATTTCCTTAATTACACAAAAACTTACGTATTTATCATCTTTTTTATTAACCGAACAGCCACTACACGTGAAAATGTTAAGTTTAAATTTAATGTTTTAAAACAGTATTTAAGAATTTAAAAAAAAATGCAAACACAAATTCATAATATGCCATGTACAAATGTTTTATTTTTCTAGTTCAATTTATGGAATATAAACAACGCATGTTTTTGTTAAGTATACACGCATTCACCCGTTAATAAAACAATGAAACAATTCAATATGCAATAACTTTTATCAAAATAGTCGCAACTAATCAATATAAGTTGCGTCTATTGAATGCAACAAAAAATACTTTTGAACAATCATGTCTCATCTTGAAGAGTTGTATCTCGTCGATTTTAATTGCATATATAAGACTATCAATTACACCTATTAAGCCCACCAAACATATATACTTGAAGAGTTGCGTCCCAACATGATTTTATTGAAAAAGGTAGGGACAAAATTTGAAATAAAAGACTCTCCAAGGTTGTCCTTTATATATGCTAGTTTAGGAACGTATGTGAAATCTCGTATTCTTAACTAAAATTTTAAAATATAAGAATTTTTATAATGTAATAAGAATTATACAATTTTTTATAATGAGTGTTTTCATATTATTGTCTTTTCATACATGAATAAATAAGTATATGAAGTCTAAAATATTAAAATTATCGAATAAATATAGAGATGTTATGAATTTTGACATTGTAATATAAATTAAGGTCTAACATTTTTTAATTATCATGTTTCCTCATATATTTACCGTCAAAACAGTCACTCTCGTATTTATAAAAGGATGATTTTTTATTTGAAATTATGATCTAAATGGGTATATTGTATATCTATCAAGGAAGCACTGCAGTTCTTTGAACAGATTAATAATGAGAGTAGAATTTCATAAAAAAAAAAATTAAGCAGAAATAGAAATGTTCCTCTATAATCTCGTTTGTGTATTTGAAAGTTATGTTCACAAGAAAACAAATGCATACCTAAACATTTTGTATATTTAACTCAACTAACTAAAATGCTTATTTTTTTTAAAAAAATTAATTATTTCATAAATAGATACTTTTATTTAAACATTGTTTTCGAAAACGAAAAAAACCCACAAGTTCATGATGAAAAAAATACAAAAAATGGCATAATACACGATTAATTGGTCACTCGCGCGAGTAATTCTTCTTCTAAATGATCATGATACGTGATCGTGAAGAAAATGATACACGTTCACATACCAAATCTAAACGATCTTGGTTTAAGATTGTGTACCAAGATCTTTTGTATTTGGTATTGATCGTGTACTAAAATCTAAATGATCGTGTACTAAAATCTAAATGATCGTGTACCAATATCCTCTGATTTTTTTTCAATATCTTTTATCTAAACAATTACCAATATCCCAACAATTTTTATTCAAGATCGTGTACCAAAATCTTTTATATTTGATACACGATCTTGAACCAAATAACACTTTGAAAAAACAAATAATACAAGATTTATGATTAATTGAAGACAAATATTATGATTTCAAAAAAATATAAAGAAAAATTGCAGATGAAAGAAGATGAAAAGGAAAAGAAAAATTGATGAAGAGAAGAAGAGAAAAAGAAAATGGAAAGGAAGGTCAAACGTGGAATATTTTAAAAAATGGTCGGCTTGGACTTTTTGATTTTGTTATCCGAGTCGTAAATATTTTGGTTTTTTGTTATATTTATGAAAATTAACCTAAATTATTTAATAAAGAAAAAAGTAAAAAAAAAATTCTTCCCAAATATATGAAATCGATATTTTAAAAATAAAAAATTGTAAAAAATTAAAATATTTGACAAAATACTTACCCTCCTTAGTGTAATGAATTTTGTTTTTTTTTTGTGGTTTTGTTATATGAGACTCTAAGTAATTGGCAATTCGTTCTATTTCTTGAAAAAAAACCTCTTTAAAAATTTATATTGTAATGTTTTTTTCTTTTAAAAGAATATTATCCTTATTACTGTTTTTTTTAATGACTACCGTTTTTATTTCCAAAAACCTAATTTTAGTTATATTTTAAAACTTTTCAAACAAATTTCCTTTCATCAAAATTTTAAAATTAAAATCGAAGCAATTATAAAAATGGCAAAAAAGTTTATGATAATAAAGTTCATATCACTACATTTTCTAAATTGTAAAAACAGCAAATTTAAAAGCCGATAACTCTCTGATAGCCCTCCAATAACCGTCTAATGTCTGATAGCACTAATTACTTGTCATATTTGTTATAGGGAATAACTGCATTAGATGGCCAACATGAGCTTAGCTCAACTGGCACCTGTATGTACATGAGGACAAAATGTCCCGAGTTCAACTCCCCACCCTTGCATTTATTACAATACCTCATTTATTACAATACCTTTAAAAATGAGTTTAGCTCAACTGGCACTTGTGTGTACCTGTGGAAAACAAAATAATAACTGCATTAGATGACAAATATTTTTTTTAAAGAAAAAGCTCATAACATCTCTTTTTTGCATATTGCAAATTTTTTGCAAACATGACTAGTAATTCATACTACCATATGATAATTTGCTTTTAAATTTGCTATTTTTGCAATTTAGAAAATGTAGGTGACATGGACTCTATTATCATAATTTTTTTTGTTATTTTTACAAACTTCCAATTTGTTATATTAGCAATATGTAAAAAAAGAGGTGACAGTTTTTTTTTCTAAATATTTTTGTCATATAATGAAATTTTCGATTAAAATTAGGAAGATTATATTTTCAACTTTTCTCTGTTATCAAATCTCCCTTAAATCTCTAAAGTTACTCATTGATTTTTAATCTTTTTCTCATCCCATCCAACCAGACAAGAAAAAGGAACACACACATCAATCAGAGTAATTATCTTTGTTTTGGATCAAAATAAAGCAACTTACATTATTTTATTGAGAATGTTTCTATGATATGTTGTCATGGAAAGCACAATTACAAGGGAAGATATGAAAAAAAAACATCCAAAAAAATACAAAATGCACATCTATTCCTTTGTTTTGAAAAGAAGAGATGGACTGCCTAAAACAATATCGAATCTCCCACTTCACTCTAATTAAATACATATGAAAAATAGGATCTTTCATTTAAAGTTGTGTGCTACTGAAAGGATGCTTTGTTGGAAAGAGGTAAGGGTTTTCATATGTTTAAATAAATTTCCTAACAACTATTAAATCCGGGGTATAATAGTTATATACTTAAAATAGAGGGCCAAGATGAGAATGTAAAGAATGTAATGATTCAACCTCCCCTCACGTTTTTGGGAAAATGTTTTAGAAAACGTGAGAGAGAAATAAATTCATTGAAATCGTTGTTAAAACAAGCATTGAAGACTGTTAATTGCAATAAGAAAACATGAATTGCAAAGAGAGCGACAAGGTTTGGACGGGGATTCAACTACTATGTCTCCCCTATAGTACATTTTGAAAATGAAAGCAACTAGCTAAACTATGTACATAAAGATAAGATAAATTAGAGGTATTTGGAGCATACGTCCATAGGCAAACACGCTCTGAACAAATATGTTTGTTACATTTGACACATCAACATTAGATGAATAGAGTTGGTATAATTTACTAACTCATGGTTTGACCTACCATCTTTACATATCGGTGGAGTTGAGTTGGTATATTATACCAACTCACCCCAACTCTCCTTTCTCCCCAATGTTTCCAATGAGTTCATCCATCAACCATTGTCACTTGTCCTCGTCCCCACCCTTATCCCATTTCCCATCCCCACAAATTTCTTTGTAGAGAACGGGACAAAGATTTTCAATAGAAAATATTCCCCACTTTATTTTTTATAAATTAATAATATATATATATATATATATATATTTATACATATATAAATATATATTTATTTATATTTACATAGAGTGAATATATATGTACATACATACATATGAATATACATATATATTCTTTGGGGGAGTGGGGAGGGGGGGATTAGGGCAGTGCCGAAGCTGAGAAATGTATTTCTCGTCTCCGACCCTAAATTGTGAATGGAGAAAAAATAATCTCCACTCCCTCCCCCATTCTCCCGTGTATTCGAGGCAAGTTAAATTGACATCTCTAACGATTACCATTGTCACACTCTGAGAATCAAGTTCGACGACCACTTTCACACATCCAATTTTGACGACTGATTCCCAGCTCTGACAACTACCCTTGACGAAAAACTCTGGTGACCACCTCCGACAACCACCTTTAGTGTGACCAACTTCGATGACCAATTTTTGGTGTTTATAAAATACTCCAATGAAAATCAACTTCGATGACCATCTTCGTGTGATGAATTCCAAACTTTGACAAAAAACTCTTAAGATCACTTTTATGCAACCAACCTCTTCCTTCGACAACCATCTACGACTTCAAACTTTAGCGAAAATCAACTTTGATAATCAACCTTGACAACCACCTTCAACTTTGGGCTCCAACAACTAGTTGTCTGCAATAAACTTTAACGAAAATCACATTTAATAATCAACTTCAATCACAAGTGAGAACAGCCACCTTGAACAATCAATACCAACATTTGGCGGCCAACTCCGAGATCGTCTTAAGCATCTAACTTCAACCGCCAAATTTGTTCATTTTTAGTGATTAACTCAACTAATAATATAATATAAAAAGAAAAAAGAACTTGGCTGACAAAAGTACTTTTAAGTACAAAATTGACATTACTAGTTTATAGTGCTTAATAGTTGTCTCTTTTATAGTAATTTGATATTGAGAAGTTGTCTAAGGATGGTCGGGTCATCCTTGTAGACTTATTTGTCACAAGCATCCAGAAGACTTATTGCTTCTTAACAACATCACCACAATCAATAAAAGATGTATTGTTAGTGCTTACTTGGTAGGACTAACCAATTTAACTATTTTGAAGAATAATTTTTTTTGAATGCATGAAATTGGTTTCTTTTTGTTAATTCTATATATATATAATTGAATTCACATATCAAATGAATGTTAAGAATTTGGAATGTATGTATGTAGTTGAATGGTGAAACAAAAAACAAAGCAAAAACAAACAAAAATAACAATTAACAATTAACAAAAAGAAATACCCATAAATATATATATGTTCTTTGATGATTCTCCAAATTTGAAGGAGTTGAATGCACAATTGTTGAAGAAATACGGTAGCATTTCATTTACTGCTAAGATGGTGTTGGTGAGATTCAAATATTAAAAGAAATCACGATAGAGGAAAAATACAAAGTGATTATTAATGTAAATTCTATAGTTTAGGCTAATTATATTACATTCCTTATTTAATTTGGGTAATTTATCTATTTATGTAACAATTGATACTCTTGTAAAATACATAATATTCATTCAATAAAATACCAAGAATATTCCCCACATGGTATCAGAGCAGAAAACCTAGATCTACTGTACTCACCGCCGAGATCTCTACCGTGAAGATCCATCCCTGCCTGCAGATCCTTGCTCAGATCGGCGAATCATTCACGTTCGTCTCCGTTCACAGCCGTGAACCTCTGTTCGCATCGTGTCTGCCGTCACAACCCAGCTGTGAAGACGCCTCACAGCCGTGAAGACGACTCCCTGCCGCGAACCCCCGAACCCAGTCGTGTCCTCGCAGTCGCAACCCAGCCGCGAAGACGTTCACCTGTCATGAACCTTTGCCGTGACAGCCACGACCCAGCCGTCGCAACCCAGCCGCAAACTACAGTGAACCCTAGACGAGAAGACCCTCACCTGCCGTGAAGACGTAACCCAGTTGCGAACTCCAATCGCAAAACCCAAATCTGACGAATCCCAGTCGCGAATCAGTCGAAATCCAGCCGGAAATCTTCGTTGTTAACCTCAGCCGCGAATCCAGTTCGTGCACGCTAACCACAATTTGTGGTTAACACTCTTGCGTACTCAGTTACTTGTGCAAGTGAGATTTCAATTTTTTAGAATGGAGAGGGACCATATTATTAGACCCATTAGTACAATACTTGATGGAACAAATTATATCACCTGGGCAAATCAAATGAAAAGTTTTCTTATTGGAAGAAAACTATGGCGCATTGTAAATGGCGACATAACCAAACCAACTGCACAAGACAAGAACAAGGACAAGGAAGAAGATAGCAAATTCATTGAACGCCTTGAAGATTGGGACAGTAAAAATCATCAAATTATCACCTGGCTTGGTAACACTTCTATTCCCGCTATACATGCACAGTTTGATGCTTTTGATGATGGTAAAGAATTATGGGATTTTTTGTCTACACGCTTCAAATCTATTGGTTTAGCTCATTATTATCAACTGCACAATACACTTGTAAATCTTCATCAAGATATTGGTTAGTCTGTCAATGAATATTTGGCAGTTCTTCAACCCATTTGGACTCAGCTTGATCAAGCAAGCATCAGCAAAGATCATCTTCGCCTTATTAAAGTCCTTATGGGATTACGCCTAGAATATGAATCTGTTAGGGCTGCCTTACTACACCGGAGTCCTTTGCCCTCATTGGATGCAACTATTCAAGAAATTTTGTTGGAAGAAAAACGCCTTGGCATCAATTCTGCTAAACAATCTGATGTTGTTCTTGCCAGCCCCTACACTCCCAATAGAGCCTCAAATATGTTTTGTAAGAATTGTAAGCTCTCTGGTCACAAATTTATTGATTGCCCTAAAATAGAGTGCAGGTACTGCCATAAACGTGGTCACATTCTGGATAACTGTCCACCAGACCACCCCGACCTCCTGGCACTTCCACAAAAGAGAAACTTTACTAAACCAGATCCCTCCTCTGTTGTTGCTGCTACCTCGGATGATTCATCCCCCATTTAGATAAGTGATCTTTAGAGCCTATTGAATCAATTAATTTCATTATCCTCTGCTCTTGTTGTCTCGTCAGGCAATCGATGGCTTCTTGACTCTGCCTGTTGTAATCATATGACCTCTGACTTTTCTCTTATGTCTACTTCTAGCCCTACAAAATCTTTACCTTTTATTTATGCTGCTGATGGTAACTGTATGAACATCTCTCATACTGGTACCATTGATACTCCCAGCCTACATCTTCTCCATACTTACTGTGTTCCAAACCTGACCTTTAATCTAGTGTCTGTCGGTCAATTATGTGATCTTGGCTTAAATGTTTCCTTTTCTCCCAATGGTTGTCAGGTTCAGGATCCACAGACGGGACGGACGATTGGAACGGGTCGCAAAGTGGGAAGATTGTTTGAGCTCATATCACTTCGGCTTCCATCTCCTTCCTCCATCTCTGCTTCAGTCACTGATTATGACATATATCAGTGGCATCTTCGTCTTGGTCATGCTTCTTCTGAAAAACTTCGTCATTTAATTTCTGTTAACAATTTGAATAATCTTACTAAGTTTGTTCCTTTTAGTTGTTTGAATTGCAAACTTGCTAAACAACCTGCCTTGTCTTTTTCTCAATCCACCTCTACATGTGATAAACCTTTTGATCTAGTGCATTCTGATACTTGGGGTCCTGCCCCAACTACTACTGTTCATGGTTATCGCTATTATGTTTTATTCATTATGACTACTCTCGATTTACATGGATTTACTTTCTAAAACATCGTTCTGAATTATCTCGCACATATATTGAGTTTGCTAACATGATCCGCACTCAATTTTCCTCTCCCATCAAAATTTTTCTCACTGATAATGCTTTGGAATACAAAGATTCCATTCTTCTTTCCTTTCTTTTCCAACAAGGCACTATTGTTCAGCGCTCTTTCCCTCATACCTCTCAACAAAATGGGCGTGCTGAGCGCAAACATCGTCACATTCTTGACTCAGTACGTGCCCTCCTTCTTTCTGCCTCCTGTCCTAAAAAATTCTGGGGTGAAGCTGCCCTTACATCAGTATATACCATCAATCGTCTCCCTTCTTCTGTTCTTCAAAACACCTCTCCATTTGAAAGACTATATGGTACTTCTCCCGACTACTCTAACCTTAAAGTCTTTGGTTGTGCCTGCTTCGTTCTTTTACATCCTCATGAACACAATAAACTTGAACCACGTGTCCGTCTCTGTTGCTTTCTTGGCTATGGCACCGAACACAAAGGATTTCGTTGTTGGGATCCTCTTTCCAACCGACTCCGGATATCTCGACATGTCACCTTTTGGAAACGCACTATGTTCTCTCGTTTGTCCTCCTTCCACACCTCCTTCTCTAGTCCTCATCCTTTCTTTACTAATGCATCTGTTGACCTTTTTCCTCTCTCTGAACCCACTTTGGATACTGAGCTTGGACAATCTCCACCTGCTCCTGCGAATCCAGATCAACCGTCTGTCTCCGATGATGTTTCTGAATCTACTCCTGATACCCCTCTTCGTCGCTCTACTCGAGTAAGAGAACCTCCCACTCATCTCACTGATTACCATTGTTTTTCCACCATTGTTCCCCTTGTTGAACCCACCTCTTATCAAGAGGTCAGTACTAACCCTTTATGGCAGAAAGCAATGGATGAAGAATTACAGGCTCTTGAGAAAACGCACACTTCGGACTATGTTGATTTACCTTCCAGTAAAAGACCCATTGGATGCAAATGGATTTACAAAATCAAAACTCACTCTGATGGAACTATTGAACGTTATAAAGCTCGTCTTGTTGCAAAAGGGTACTCACAAGAATATGGGATTGACTATGAAGAAACATTTGCCCCTGTTGCTCGAATGACATCTGTTCGAAGCCTGTTAGTTGTTGCTACTGCCAAACAGTGGCCTCTTCTTCAGATGGATGTCAAGAATGCCTTTCTTAACGGAACCCTCTCTGAAGAAGTGTGTATGAAGCCACCTCAGGGCACTTTTCCTCCTCCCAACAAGGTGTGTCTTCTTCGTCGCGCTTTATAGGGTCTAAAACAGGCTCAACGAGCTTGGTTTGCTACATTTAGCTCCACCATTACTCAACTTGGATTTACCTCCAGCTCTCACGACAATGCCCTTTTTACACGACAGACACCCCATGGTATTGTTCTTCTACTTCTTTATGTTGATGATATGATTATTACTTGTAATGATCCACAGGCCATATCCGATCTACAACACTATCTTGGTCAACATTTTGAGATGAAAGACCTTGGATCTCTCAATTATTTGCTCGATCTTGAAGTCTCTCACCATTCAGATGGTTATCTGTTGTCTCAAGCAAAATATGCATCTGATCTGATAGCCCGCTCAGGAATTACAGACTCCAACACATCTTCAACACCATTGGATCCCAATGTCCATCTAACTCCGTTTGATGGTGTTCCTCTTGAAGATGCAAGCTTGTATCGGCAACTTGTTGGCAGTCTTATCTATCTAACAGTGACTCGTCCAGATATCGCATACTCTGTTCATATTGTCAGTCAGTTTATGGCTGCTCCTCGAACCATTCATTTCACTGCTGTTCTACTCATACTTTCCTATGTCAAAGGAAGCTTGGGACATGGTCTCCAGTTCTCCTCTCAGTCTTCCCTTGTGTTATTTGGATATTCTGATGCTGATTGAACTGGGGATCCTACTGATCGACGATCCACCACAGGATACTGTTTTTACTTAGGTGATTCTCTCATCTCATGGCGTAGTAAGAAACAAAGTGTTGTCTCTCGTTCCAGTACGGAATCTGAATATCGTGCTTTGGCTGATGCTGCAGCTGAACTTCTATGGCTCCGTTGGCTCCTTGCTGATATGGGTGCCCCTCAACAGGGTCCCACCCTCCTCCATTGTGACAATCGTGCTCACAATGATATTTTTCATGAACGTACAAAACACATTGAAAATGACTGTCACTTTGTTCGTCATCACCTCTTAAGCAACACCCTCCTATTACGTTCTATTTCCACTATTGAACAACTTGCGGATATCTTCACCAAAGCATTGCCATCTAATCGGTTCTATCAATTACTCACCAAACTCAAGTTGATCGCCACTCTACCACCTTGAGTTTGAAGGAGGGTATTAATGTAAATTCTATAGTTTAGGCTAATTATATTACATTCCTTATTTAATTTGGGTAATTTATCTATTTATGTAACAATTGATACTCTTGTAAAATACAGAATATTCATTCAATAAAATACCAAGAATATTCCCCACAGTGATAATAGGAAGAAAAATAAAATGATGAAATTTATAGAAAAAAAATAGTAAAAGTTTTGATTTTTTTGTATCTATGTTAGTACAAAAAATATAGTGGTTTAATTGTTGTTCATTACCAAAAAGAAAAAAAAACTTATGAGAATAAAAGAAAAATGCAATTAATATTTTATATATTCAAGAAAAGATAGATAAAATTATTAAATAAAACATTTTAAAAACAAAAATAGGTATAAAAAATAAATTATTTAAAATTCAAAAGATTGCACCAGATACTCCTAACATATAAACTCAACTATGCACCTCAAACACAGACATATAAACTCAGACAAAACAATTTTGCACTTCAAACACAGACATATGAACTCTCCAGACATATGAACTCCACAGACATATGAACTGCAGACATCCTATCTCAACTCAACGCCCCAAACATGCCCTTAGTGTTTAATGGTACGTTAATAAATCTCTCTAACTTGTGTAATACAAGAATGAAAGTTGTCTATACAAACTAGCACAGGTCCTTTCAACATGTTTTGTTATGGCTCATATGCATCCTTAGAAAAATTTCCAAGAGTGGTCAACCAACATAAGATTGCCCCAAGCTAAGTACGCTTAACTTTGGAGTTTTTTTATGGTTCAATTCTTTTAAACTTTTCTTAACGGTCATGCTTTCATGTTCTTATGATTCATCTAATTCAGATGTGATACTAGTTTATTTATGTCCCCCTCCTAAATTCGAGGAATTCCAATATCATCTCTTGTCCTAGCCTCTGCCAATTCAGTCATGGTTGACGTGGACGACAATTGCCCACCTTCAACAACAACCTCTCAGATAACCAAATTTGACAAAGAACTATGGGTGATACACTGTGATCTAGCGGCCACCTTCGACAACCAGCTTTGGTAGCCACTTTTGACGACCCCTCTAACAACAACCCCAAAGGCAACCACACTTGTGATGCCCAACTATGGCAATCAACTTCGTAAACTGTTTGGAACAATCATCTCCCGTGACCAACTCCTAATAACTTATTCTAGTCGTTAGATCAACCGTTAATAGAAACATTTTAATATATAGCAAACCAAAAAAACTTGTATCCAAAAACATTTTTTGGAAAATATAACCCACGTGAATGTCTTATTTTAAACCATTCAAATAAAAACTGTTAAAATGAAAGTGACATTAATTTTTTTTTTAATCTTTCAATTCGAACATGCCATAAATCAAGATAATTAAGAACTAAATGAACAAAATGGACTAAAATCCAAAACACATAGACCACAATCATAACTTAATCAAATTTATAATTACGGCTATATTTTGTAGTCTGTGAGAATTTATTTGTAAGACTTTGCTAGTTCCATTAATTATGACGTCTACAATATAGTGTATTTAAAAGAGTGTGGACAATCAAATTCATAGCCTAATATTTCTATTTAAAACATTACATAGTAAAATTATACATCATATTCATATAATTTAATGAATATAGAAGTTAAAAAAATATATTATTTATTCAACAAATAAAACTCAAACAACGAGAATCTAGTCAATTAAAGATCCATTAAAATATGATTGATAGGCTTGTGTTCAAATCAAACCATGGTTAGTTTTCTTTATACCAAACTAAATATCTGTTTCTTTGAGAAATACAAAAGCAACAATAATGTTTAATTAAAACACATTCTTAATCGAGAAAACAAGGGAAAGATGTAGATATAATCAATGAGAATTAATTAACAATTTTTTATATAGGACCATGATCATTGAGAGGGAAATCATTAATCATACATAGGTAATAATCAATGTGAAATGAGAGAGAGGGTGGGGTTGATGGGGTGGGAGTTGGTGGAGAGTTCAATATATATGAAAAAGAGAGTGATTAATTAATTAATTAATTAATATTCAACAAAGTTTGTTTAATAGGGTCCAGTTTGCATTTTTATTAAAGCAAATTTTGTGAGGAACACACATTTACAGCTGATCCCCATCATTTGCATTTTGCAATTCTTTTGATTGAAACCAATAATCAAATTTGAGAAGTGGATAATCATTTAGCACTGCTTTTGGGGGGAGAGGAATCAATAATCCAAAGAGAAATCAATTAAAATTTTTTATGAAATTTTTTCTTTTTTTAGGAAATTAAGATGTGGGGGACACATTTTTAAATTTATTTAACATTTATGCAATTATATTCATGTCCTTGATTCCATGTGTTACATATAGGTCCATTTTCTAAATCTCTTTTGTGTGGCTGTCATGTGTAAAAAGCAATATACATCATATCTAATGTGCTCTAACCAAGCTAATATATATTTTTTTAATTTCACATATTCAAGGAAAAAGGTTAAATTAATCATTAGATCATTAGCCAAGCTCAACAGTTAAAGAAATATACTTTCAGCTTTTTAATGAATGGAACAGAAGAAAAAACTCAAAAATGGGTTTGATAGTAAAAAGGAAAAGGTGATAAAAAAAAATTATAATTAATAGGGTGCATTATTTCCACGTTATTATTTATAACTAGGTTTCCTCTAGGGGTGTAATGCTTCAACAGAGGAAGAGTCTATGAATGAGTCGAAACTATATCCGAGTGAGAAGAACCCTATGATTAGAAATGTGGTATTTGAAAAAGGTTTGAAAGAATAATTATATAATAGGCTACTCCCTTTTATGGTTCAATTATAACAACTAAGTGCAGTTGGCTTAATTACAAGAGAATTTCAAGGTCATCAAAGGATTATCCATTGGCTTGATCAACCATTGCCTTCTCTGTGCTAGTAAGAGATAATAGCATCTTTGGGGGTGAGGGAGGGGGATGGAGTAGCATATTTTAGCTCACTCCACATTTGCAGTTCAAATTTGGATAATCCTAGGGCTGACGAATGACAAATTAAAAGGTTTACTTTAGAAAAATAGAAAAATTATTTTTAAATTGTTAAAATAGCAAAACTGAAAAATCTGAAAAATAAATAAATAGAACAATGTCTCAAATGCCCCTACCCAATTCAAAAACTTAGTCCTAAATACAATTATTCACCTAAAACCCAAATACCCTGTAATTAAATAACACATCTTGAAACCCTTGAAACTCTTCAAAGCCGAAAGGAATCCAGCTTCTCTATCTTTCCACTTTTGTAGATTCCATCGAGAAAATGTGAAACCCTTCGTCCCCTTCAAATCTTCAAAGTCTTCAATTAGTTGCAGAGAAGATTGGAGCTTCAAGCTTCGTCCTCCTCAAAACCTTCAAAGTCTTCATACATTCAGTGTAAATCAAAGAATTTTCTTCTTGTCGACCATCTCCTCAAAACCTTCAAAGTCTTCATACATTCGGGGTAAATCAAAGAATTTTCTTCTTGTCGACCTTCTTCATCAAACCGATTGCAGATTCTTTTTCGTTTGGCGCAAAAGTGAGCTTCTTCAAGGGATTTTCTTCTTTACTCGTTTGAGCTCTGCTTCTTAGGGAATTTTATTCTCAACACGATTATACTTCTCAGTTGTTGCATGCACATTCAAGTGATCTCTGAAAAAAGAAAAAAAAATGTAAAGTGTAATATTTTTTTAGTTTTTAATTATAGGTTATATATAGATACATTTTGTGAATATAAATTATTTATTATTATTTAATTATTCTTTTAAATTACAGCAACCATATATCCCCTCGATTTTAGGACAGATACAACAACCATATATCCCCTTGATTTTAGGACAAATATAGTGTAATTACATCCAAATACATTGTATTCGAGATCAAACATCAACCACATACCTTGTATTCGACATATTATATCACACATACGTCGTGCTTTCCCTTTCCGTCTTCTATCCTCTTTGACCTCTTCCAAAAGATCTAAAAATTAATATTATTTTAACTCCGAGGGGTGATTAAGAAAAACTACAACAAAACCCCAAACTCACTAGAATATGGTAATTGACGGCGGTTGGAAGCTTTGGCAAATAGTGTAATTACACCAAAATACAATGTATTCGATATCAAACATCAACCACATACCTTGTATTCTCCCTTTCCGTCTTCTATCCTCTTTGGTCTCTTCCAAAAGATCTAAAAATCAATATTATTTTAACTCAAAGGGATAATTAAGAAAAACTAGAACAAAACTCCAACAACCACAAAGTTACTAAATGTAATGACTCAACTCTACTACTAAGCTGATGTCATTACCATTTAAATAAATATAGACTTTTTATTTTTTTAAAAGCAAGAAAATATTAAAATTTAATGAAACATTGTAAATATTTAATTAAAATATTAGTAAAATATATATAAGAAGAGAATGAAACAATTAATTAAATAATCAAAATAGCTAATTAAAATACTAGTTTAGGCCCAAAAAGTAAATAAAGAAAATACTTGAAATAAACATGAGTTTCTAAAAAGTTTCAAAATATAAATTACTGGTAAGTGCGGAAGAAAATTGGAACTATTCCCTATGGCGAACCACGATCACGTCCTGTCATTCGCCAGCTTGCCTTTGCTTTTACCTTTACCTGTAAAAATTAAACATGTAAAAGAATAAGTAGTATAAATTTATACTCAGTAAGGAACCCACTATTAGTCCCGCTATGTGTCTGTTAACATCCCGTTAGAGTCCTATAATAAAGTACCTTTTACTATACATATAAATCATAACATCATTATCATAACTTAGTCAAACATAACTCAAACATAGCATAATTAACCATGGTATGCCTCAATCGTACTTAAATCAGTCATAATCTAGTTACCGAAGTAACCCTTTATAAGGGCATGCCAAACAATCATATATTTTATCTCCCTTAGCTACACTAAGGATAATACAGAACATACATGCAGATTCCAAAATGGAGTCTAATAGGAAAATCTCTTACCTAGAGATTTGCTAAAGATAATAATTCACTAGTTGCCAGTCATCTCCTTCCAAGACTCAGTCCTAAACACGAACAAAATTAAAATTAGAAATTTTGTCAATCATCACCCTACTGTTTAACCAAGCAACCAAACTTTTCCAAACTTACCCCAAGATTAAGGTTGAATCCAACCCAACCTTAAATGGAAAAATTCACAGCCTCAATTCCTCCAATTATACTTGATCCTTCAAGCAAAAATAGATAAACTTAAATCCATAACTTAATTCATTTGGGACAAAATAGGTAATTAATGGGGGTACCAAACCCAATCAATACTAAGCAAAACTCACCAAAAGTGACTCCAAAACAGGAAACGGCTTCGCAAGGTAGTCGATTCATTCGACGATTACCTTAATAGTTTTGGGATGTTACACTAAAATTCGACGATTGACGGCGTCTGAAAGTTTTGGTAGAACCAACAAACAGATGGTGATGAAGGAGACCAGCGCGGCTGGGCGTGTGACGCGCGAAGGAACAAGCGACACAAAGGTGTTCGACTTTGGATAAAATAAAAACACGTCTAGCGGCGTGCAACAGAGGAGACATTTCCTTGTGGCTCAATTCTCCGTCAACAGAACGGAGGGGATGGCTACAAAGGTGGAGATCTCGATGGGACGAAGAACACTCGAACGGAGATGGAGGAGTCGTCGGCGGCTAGAGTTTGGTGAGAGTGAAGAAGATGATGAATAGTGAGATGGACGGAGAACACAGACCGAGAGGTATATTTAAAATAATAATAATAATAATAATAATAACAATAATAATAATAATTCTTTTCTCTTAAATATCTTCCTTTTTTTTTTCTTTTTCCATTTAAATAAAACAAATCATCACTTCTCAAATTTTTTCTTTTCCAATTTAAATAAAACAAATCCTCTCTTCACAATTAGTTCCTTTCAAAAGTAAAATATTCAATTTTTTTATAAATATTTTGGAATATAAATAACCCGAAAATGTTGAATTTATGTTTGCCATATTTTAGAGATATGAAGCAAATAGCACAATCTTAAGGGATGATAAATTTTTTAATAACTTATAAGTGGATAATCTTAACACGATTTTAGGGATGATAAAGTTTTAAATTCAAATTATTATTAACAATACCTAGCTATTTGTATAAATTTTTAAAGTAAATTTTAGTTTTTGGTGGTTTCAAATCAAAATTTAAAATATATTTTTAAATAATAATTATGGAAAATAGATAAAGCTATTAACAAGATAATATAAAATTTTGAAATTATGTTTGACATCATTTTAGGGAAAATCAATCAAATAGCGCGATTATAGGAGAAGATTAAAATTTTCTTAGAATAATCATATATACTCGTTAAATGTATCATAATTAAGATATAATTTTAATTTCAATTTATTATTATGCTAAATAAATTGTTGTTAGAAATATGAAAAGTTTAGGTAAATCAAGTACCACGAGGAAGATCAAAATTTTCTTAGAATTATAGGCATAAATCTAGGGGATATTGATTCAATCAAATCCATCGTAAAAAATAAATATTTATTTAATATTTTTATAAAATTTGCAAATACATTTTATCCGTGATTCTTAGTTATATTTCATTATTTTAACCTACACAATATTTCTTTCTATACAGAAGTAAAATCGACGAAAAAAAAGTCAAAAATGTCTACGTAAGCAGTTTTGCTATAAATCAAAATATTTTTAGAATTTGCTATTTTCTAGTTTGTTATCAATTATTTTGTCATTTTCACGATTTTATTACAGAGGGGAGAAAAATATAGTAGGATATTTTAGCCCACCCTATCTTTGACGCCCAAACTTGGATAATTCTAGGATTAGGTTTTCTTAATCCTTTCTCTCCCTCCTAGTCGACCACCAATCCTTCTCCCTTACTCTTTAATTTCTCACTGTTCTTCACTACTTCGATAATCTTTCTCTCTTCCTCTTCGTCACTGTTTCCTCACTTCTTCGAACCCTTCTCCACTCCTCTTCATCCCTGTTCCTCACTCCGAGTTCCCTACTCCATCTTCGGTCTGATCATGGTTCAGGGGTAGCAAGCACGACAGGTCCTTCTCGGTTTGTATCTCAAACCATTGCCGATGATGAGGTCGATTTTCTGAAATTTTTTATTTTCTTTTGTTATATAAAATGTTTGTTCTGTTGATTAGTTTCTTTTCCTGAAAAACTTTCTGAATTTTTTTTAATCTTTCGTTAAAGTTTCTATATTATGTTTATTGTGCTGTCGATGCCGATGATGAGTTTGATTTCAAATATTTTCTATGTTGTCTTCTGTTATAATTTCTTTTTCTCTTTTGTTGGTTTTTCTTCTGTGTTCTAATGTCGATCAACATGTTTTCTCTAAAAAAAACCCCCTTCATTTTTCTCATTTGTTAATTATATTTTCTGTGAATGTCTTCTATTATAATTTCTTTTTCTCTTTGTTGGTTTAGTTTCTGTGTTCTGATGCCCATGAATATGTTTTCTGCGATCGTGATGATGAGTTCGTTTCGATTTTAATTATGTCCTTTACTTCAATTCTTTCATTAGTGGTAGAAAAATGTTTTCAACTTTAGGTTTAGATTTGAATACATATTTGATCATTGCTACAAAATTTGTTGACTTTCTGTTGAATTCATATATCGTATTTAGTCCTTGTTTATATTTGTGTTATCTTCCAATTCTGTCCAAGGATCTATGATTTGGGGTACAAAAAGTTTTTAACTTGTTTGACCCTTTCCTATAAATATGCTATGTCATTTGCTGTTTACTTCTGTCACACTCCTGTAACTGTCATATCCATTCGTTCTTGGGATTTTTGGGTTCTCTATTGTGCATGGACAATCAATACCTTCTTTCTTGGGATGTTTGGATTCTCTACATGCATAGACTGTCATATCCCTTCTTTCTTGGAATTTTTGGGTTCTCTATTGTGCATAATCTCTAGCTTTAGGGTTATGGTTAATTACTATATATGAACATAATAAATTAACATTATCTCATGTATTATAAAGAAAAATTGCATCAGATGACAAAATTTTTTTAAAAAAATAATCTATAGCACATTTTTTTTTCATATTGCAAATATGACCAATATGACTAAATGCTATCATAGAGTTATCTGCTTTTAAATTAGTTACTCTTGCAATTTAGAACATGTAGTGACATGAGTTCTATTATCATAATTTTTTTTTGTTATTTTTGCACGCACCCCATTATAAATACTCCCATCCCATTTCCAGTAAAACTCAAGTGTTCATCCTCATCCCACCTTCGAATATACATCCTTCTTTCCTTGGTATGTTTTATATTGTTCATCCGCATGCATGTGTGTTCTTTGTAATTCATATTGCAATTGATTTTCATTTTATCTTTGAAAAATGTTTGCGCCTGTCCCTGTTTATATGTTATTGATTTTCTTTTCATCTTTCCAAAATTGTTCTCTTACATACTACACTAGAACAAAAGAAATTCAAGTTCTCGAACCAATTTCAAACTTTTAAAACTTATTTCTCTGATCTATACTTTCTTTATTTTATGTATCTTATGTTTGATGTTCATTGTTTCATTCTAATGTACAGTTGCACTTTCGATGATAGAATTGATATGCTTTCGTTCTTTCAACTTTTCTGTTCCTTTTTATTCATTTGAATTTGCCTAATTTTTTTTTAATCTTTTCAGAATTCTCCATTTCATAACTCTTCTATGCGAGGTAATATAGTTGCAAAGTATTATTTATTTGCTATGTTTCAATGCTCGTAGTTTTAGTATATTGTAAGAATTAGGCAGTTATGTATTTAAGAAACTTTGTGCTCGAACGGTTTATTTGAAATTTTTTTGTGCCACTGTATTATTTTTTTGACACTGAATATATTACTCTAGTTTTCATTGATGTTTCTAACTGTGAACATTTTTTTTGTGCCATTGAATGTGAAATGTGCCATAAGGTTAAAAAATGTGTTTGAAAAAATATGTTAGGATAAACAAGTTTGCAAAAATAACTTAGGAAAAGAAATAGTAGGAAAATTAACTTAGGAATAATAACTTTGCAAAAATAATTTAGGAAAAATAAATTAGGAAGAATAAGTTTGCAAAAATAACTTAGGAAAAATTACTTTAGGAAAAATTAATATGCAAAAATATCTTAAGAAAAAATTCTTAAAAAAAATAACTTATATGAAAATTGTGTTAAATGGTTACTGAATAAACATAATTGGAAAAATCGAAAAATCAATTGTGCTAAACTTAGGAAAAATGATACTTGACACTTTTATCAAATACTTTCAAGTTTTCAAAAAAGAAAAAAAAAAAAGAAAAAAGGACAACCAACAACATTTGACAATGTTTGTGCAAGGCCATGATGAAAGCCCGACGATAAAGATAATGCGTGAAGAGACTTCTGTTGATTATCTGTGTTTTATGAAAGGATTATGCGAGTTACGCGACAGACAAGTGGGCACGTTGCATCACCTAGAGATAGTGATGTGACCCAGATGTTAGTAGGTTGACGATTGATTGGACTCGGCCGCCCAATTCGAATTCAGGATAAGTGGTTGATAGAGGCACGTGGCGTTTTGAGATTAGACCACTTCTCGTCGCCGACAAAAGAAATCATTTCGACATGGAAAAACTCGTCGAAGAGATCTATAAATCGAGGAATTCAGAGCATTTGAAGTTGCTTTTATCCTAACTTTGTAAAGAAAGAACTCGGGAAATATCCAAGGACTCAAGACGAGGAACAAGCTCATTTTCGACAAGGATTTTGAGAAGTGGAAGGGAGACTTTTGGCTGAGGAAGCTAGGCTAGGATCTAGTCAATGATGATTGTGAGTGGTTCTTCTTACTAAAAAGAATTTCTCAAATGCATTTAAATCCTTAAACCTATTTCCATGAAAACCATGATGATATGAAATTCCTCTTACTTTCAAATTCTCAAAATGTGTGACATGTGAATGAAACGAAAAGAGGAGAATGAGGAAAATAAACTAATTATACGGAATGGTGTGTGAACTTCCAAAAGAAAGAAATGTTTTGAAAACCAATTCCTCTGGACCTTATATGGTAAATATGTCATAACATATGATATGAGACCTATGTTATTTATGATGTTGGTATCATTTGGAAAATGAAAATGCTTATGTAATGTTAAAAAGTTAAAATGAAATTATCCTTGTACCCTATGCGATATAATGTCTTATCCTTGCTGTATGATAATCTATGATAAGATGCTTTATTCCTGATGTGTGATCTGGAATATAATGCTCTATTCATGCTGTGTGATCTTGAATAGGATGTCTCATACTTGTTGTGTAATCTGGTATGAGATGCATTATTTGCTTATTGTGTGATCTGGTATTGGAAGACGCATTATGCATGAGAGAATTAGTGGTACTTGTCAGTGTGTTGAGATTTCTCAGCATGGCAACACACTGGCTAGAACTTGGCAAAAGAGTGTGGTAAATGCTTAGAGCCAAGAAGAGGGTACACAAAAACGTAATTGAATATGCAGGATGAATCTAGGTGATAAACTTGAAATGGTTGGCTTACATTTTACTATAACACTTGTTCTGGTAAATGACTATGTGGCAATAAGGCAAACTTGATTTATTTAAATCGCTTGATAAAAGACCCCACTCACAAGGCGTTTTCGTCTAACCTTTCAAATGTTTTGTTTCTATGTTTTCCCTAGGTAGCGAAGAACATCCGACATTGAACTTGTTGTATTGATCACCTATCGTGTCTCCTTAATCACATAGTTTTGGTAGTGCCCATTGTTATCTCATATAGCATGTAGAAGTTAGAAGAGAAAAGTTTTGAGTCTGTATTTCATTTTGAAAGACTTGTGTACTAAGAATCAAAAGTACCCTTGTGGGTTGTTTATCAATGAAGTTTTCTTGTTTCATTCAAGTTCAAATTCCACATTTAAATTTTGTGGTTTAAGAAGTTGTTTTGTTTACTTGGCTTTCAGCATGCTATCTTGTGGAGAGATACGAGTTGAGTGACTAGGCATGCCTCCACTTAGTCCAAGGAAGTGACATTTGGAGCGGAGCGTGACAGTTTGATACACAACTATAGATCAAAGTAGTAATTTTCAATAAATTCCAATTCTACTAGATTTTTCATTGAACATTTCTTTTATGAAAAGATTTAAATTTGTACCATAAATTTGAGGAAGAAAAGATTTTTCATAATGCATATTTTTTAAGAAGAAAATTTGTATCATAAAAGGAATGATAGTATGATAAGAGAGAAGAAAAAGAAGAAATTTGTATAATAAAAAGAATCAATTTGGTATCATACTTGGGAAAAACTTGTATAATTTTTAACTTTTTTTTTTTACAAAAATTAATAAACTTATAACTTTTTTTAAAAACATTATCGAAAAATAAAAAAAAAAGTAATGAAAAAACATCAATAAAAATAAAATGAAGAAGTAGTAAATAAACTTTCTCTTAAAATTAATATTATGATATGTAATGACTTACGAAAAATGTAATTGAACATGTCATTAGTACTCATCTTTCTAATGGATCCAGTGCAAAAACTTTCTACAATACTCAACCGTATTCACAACCTCACAACATTAGTTACTAGTGACGTTGGAGTTATTACTCAATGACCACAAGAGGCTAGGGCATACATCCTTTGACACTAGGCATTGAATTAGGTAGTTACTCAATCTTTGAAGTAGATGAGTTACCCATAAATAATTGTTCTCCATTAGAGAATGGCACATATGATGTGAATATATTTTTGTCGGCAAAAATATGAAGAGTAGCACAAGTGTCTACCCACCATTCCTTGGAGTTTCCCACTATGTTGCATTTAAAAATGTTTGCACAAAGGTCAATCTCTGCAACACCATCTGATACTTCATCAACTTCTGTGATATGAGCATGGAGAATTTTTACGCTGAAAATTCTTTGGTTTACAACAATCCGCAGATTGATGTCCCATTTTTTTTGCAAGTGTAGCACTTTCCATTTAACCTTTTTTGGTGAATCATGGTTTTGTACTCGAACGTTCACTAGAAAACTTCATTTTCTTGTTAAGTTGTTTATTTTACATAATGTTGGCAATGAGATCTATTGCACTATCCATAGTACATTTTCCTGTCTTTCTATTGTTCTTTTCAATCCCAAGTCGAACCACAAGTTTCTCAAGTTTTATCTCTTTGCGTTTATGTTTGAGATAGTTTTTGAAATCCCTCCATTAGGGTGACAATTTTTCAATTATTGTTGCAATCTAAAAAGATTCACTCAAGGTCATATTCTCAACATGTAGAATTTATGGATTTCTTGGACTTGATCGATTACAGTTCTGGAATCTACCATTTTGTAATCCATGAAATTTTCAAGAATAAATTTCTTTAAAACGACAACTTTAGTTTTGTACTTCTTCTCTAGTGAAATTCAGAGATTTTTGGCCGAATCAACACCACTATACACATTGTACAACATGTTGTCCAACCCATCGAAGATGTAATTTTTGCAAAGATATTCTGCATCTTTCCATGCATCAATTGCAAGTTGCTTTTCTTTGTTAGTTTCTCCCTCAAGTAAAATGAGAGCATCCTTTGTGAGAAAATTTTCCAAATTTAAGGTAGTGAGATAGAATAACATTTTTTGTTGCCAATGTTTGAAATCAACACCACCAAAAATTTCAGGTTTCTTCTCATAGACAACACCAATTACAGAAATTGAATTAAAGTTTATTGAATTCATATATTCAAAACAAGTAATTAGAAAAACTCTCACAAACAAACTAATGCAGAAAAAAAAATTAGAACACCCAAGTTAATATGCTACTGCTACATTGAATAAAAGGAAACAAATCTAAACAAATTGTATATATATAAAACAAACTAAATTATATATATATATATATATAACAAACTAATGCGGAATTAGATATAAATCCAATCGGAAAGAAAGAAAAAATAGATAAAATGTCAAATTTCAAGGACAAAAGGGCATAAATAATCATAGAAAATATATATATAACAAACTCAACGATTATGGGATGAAGCCAAACGTACGTAATGAGGGCAGAGGGCAGATGGATTATATATTTTTAACAAATTTGCGTTTATATATAGAGGGCATGAAGCCAGATGTAATAAAAAATAGAATAAAGAAAAAAAGTGGTAACTCTAGGATTATGAGATTAAAAAAAAAAAAGAAGTCTCCAAATCTAGTAAAAAAATTTATGATAACTAATCCCATATCACTACATTTTTTAAAGGGCATTTGCATCAAATGACAAAAATATTTAGAAAAAACCAGCTCATGACATCTAATTTTTGCATATTACGAATATGGAAAAATTAGTGATATCAGACGACTATCAGACAGTAATCATAGTGTAACACCCCAAATTTTTCAAGCTATTTTTGTTATCATTTTATTAATTTTGGGTGTTATTTTGTGAAATGGTTTTGATTTGTGGAGATTAAGTGTTTTGGATAGATGTGGGGTTAATGGTTGAAAAATTGGAAATTCTATTATTATTATTAGTATAATTATTAAGGAGAAATATAAAAGAGGTGAGATAAGGGTTATTAATGAAGAGAGAGAAAAATTAAATAGGAATAGGAAGAGATGAAGGAAAAGAGGAGTTATTTGGGGAAAATTTAAATAATAATAATAATAATGGCATTATTGTTATTATTATTATTAGAATTTTATGGATTTAAATACCCACTCGGGATGTGTGCCAAATTACTATTCATCACCTTCTTCCTTCATCCAAGAACCCTAACCCTAGCCGCCGTGCCTCACCTCCGGCCGCCGCGAATCCCACGACCGACGCAGCCGCTGCACGACGACGATCGCAGGACGAAGCCTTCAGCCGCCGCAGTCGAAGCCGAAGCATCCCTTCTCCTTCGCGCGTCTCCTCATCGTCGAAGTCAGCCGCACGGGTCCACGCTCCAGCCGCAAGCTCTAGCCACACGGGTCCACGCCGTGTTACCTCTCCAGCCGCACGCGTCCGCCTTCACCAAGCCGCTTGAGCTGCCGTTGAGGTCCGTCCGCGTTTTCCCTTCACCGAGCCACGTGAGCCGTGTTCGTCAGTCCGAGCCGTTCCTTGTTTTGGAGCCATTTTGGTGAGTTTTGGCTATTATTGATTGTGATGGTACTCCCATTAATTGCCTATTTTGTCCCAAATGAATAAAGTTATGGATTTAAGTGGATCTATGTTTTCTTAAAGGAACGAATATAATTGGAGGAACTGAGACTGTGAATTTTCCACTTAGGGTTGTGTTGGATTCAACCCTAATCTTGGGGTAAGCTCGGGTAAGTTTGGTTGCTTAATTAAACAGTAGGGTGATGGTTGACAAGATTATTAATGTTAATTTTGTTTATGTTTAAGACTGAGGAATTGACTGCCAACCTGTGAATTTTTAGCAGATCTCCAGGTAAGAGATTTTCCCCCCTTTTGTTTGAGATGCAGTACTATTGGTGCATGATGTGATTATATGTATTTCTGAGATTATGTATGTTGAGCTGAGATGTTGATTTTATGATGAGCATGTATAGCCTATAGTGTTCTGATGGTCCACTTACAGCCCGACTCTCCTTTAGGGTGATCCCTTCGGGTTCACCGAGAGCCCAGTTCAGTCCCGGTGGGACTACTGGATAGTGTGCGTTCGGGAGCACCATAGAGCGTGGTACTTTATTACAAGACTCTAACAAAGAGACTAACAACACATAGGGAGACTAAGTATGGGTCTCTTACTGAGTATAATTTGATACTCATTCTTTTAAATGTTTAATTTTCAGGTAAGGGTAAAGGCAAGGGCAAGCTGCGCGAATGATAAGAAGTGACCGTGGATCACCATAAGGAATAGTTTTGCTTTTCCGCATTCAGTAATTATATTTTTGGATTTCAGAACTTTGATATAATTATTTGAATGTATTTCTTCTATTTTATGGGCCCAAACTAGTATTTTGTTTTACCACTTTAATTACTTATTTATTTTCTTATTATTTAAATTTTTTTTTCTCAACTTATAAATTAATTTTCCTTTAAAAAAAAACTATACTTATTTAAATAGTAATGACCTCAACCTTCTAGTAAAGTTGGGTCTTTACACATAGGGCTATCGAAGGACTATTCGATAGTAATCATAGGGTTATTGACTTTTAAATTTTATACTTTTGCAATTTAGAAAATGTAGTGATATAGGCCCTATTATCATAATTGTTTTTGCTATTTTTGCAAGGGCCCATTTTTTAAATTGCAAAAGTGGCAAATTTAAAAGCGGATAGCCTTCTGATAACCCTATGATATATCTAATTACTTGTCATACTTGTTATATTTGCAATATGAAAAAAAAATCTATTATAGACTGTTTTTTTCTAAATTTTTTTGTCGCAATTTCCCAAAAACAATTTGGTAGAAACAAGATAAAAAATTTGTAGAAACTAGATGGATTACAAAACCAAATTACATAAAATTATGTTAAGATTGTTATCAATATCACAAAGCAGAAAAACACATACAACACATATACTAAAGATATGAGCCAAATGAATTCGCGTTGTCTCCTTTAGACAATTTTACTCACTTTAGTGTCTGAGTTTCGAGAGTAATTGTCTCATAGGATAGAACAGATTACCTTTCTGTTAGAAGTAGCATCATGTCCAGAAGATCAACAAACAAAACTTTGTGGATGTATCGAACTTCCTTGAACAATTTTGAATATGGAGAGAAATACGTTTTGGAGAAGGTAGAACACCAAAAAACCAATTCATATTTCAAACTTAGAGAAATAACACTTAATTTAAAGACTTATTCGTGGTCATTCGAATAGTCGTATTCTTTCTCTAAATTGGTTATTCTCATTAAGTGAAGTAACCATTTATTCCAACAATTTTTTTCCTAATGCTTGATTTCACCTTCTTATCATTCGAGACCCAACAAAATCATCATATAAACACATTAAACTGTACAATGAACTTGAATTAAGCGAAGTAAAATAGCATATTTTTTTGTGTAGCCACCTAATTTTATCCTACATTGTATATATATATATATTTTAAAAATAATGATTAAGATTTTTTTCTTATAATAATTATTTTTTAAAAAATTTTCTTTAATGAGCATATTTATCATTTTAAAGAAATAAATCAATTTATTTTTAAAAAAATCTTTTAGTATCGCATTTATCTTATTTGTACTATTTTAGGAAAAAATCACTTTTGACTTATTTATATCATTTTAGGAAAAAGAGAAAATCATTTTGAAACAATTTTTTTTTTAATATCCATTTGATTTATTAATTTATTTTTTCACAAAATCTCAAAACGTCTCATTTAATTTACTTTATTTATTTTAGAAAAATGAAATTTTATTTTATTCACACAATATAATTTTGATTTTATTCTTACTAATTTTTCTAATTTGTGATACACCCCGGGTTTATAAACAGAGGTCTTTGTCATTTGAAAATGGGAAGGAAGAAAGTTTTTTTGAAAAAAATTCTTTAGCGAATCTATGCGAATAGGAAGAAAATTTCTTAGATAAAGTTTGTAGAGAAAAAAATTCGAAAAAAAAAATATTTAGAGAGAATCTAAGAAAACCTCTGCAAAAGGTGGGTCTTTGTTTTGTTCATTACTTTTTTTTTCTTTGTCATACCTAATTCCATGTGAAAATAAACTTAATTAGAGGTTGCATTGGGTAGGGATTTACTCTCAAGGATCCGCACCTCATATAACAACTCATATAACAAGTAATTTTCTTTGGGATTTGCATTATTTATTTTCTTCTCTTTTTTAAAAGATAGATCGAAAGAAAAGAAAATTTAAATTTTTTTTATTATTTTCTTGCTACTGTTTGTTTTATTACTTATTTTTTTTATAAAAAAAATCCTTTAGTCTTTTTCTTTTCTCTAAAATATAGGGAGAAATTAAAAGACATAAGGATAATGTTTGTTTTCTTTATTTATCGTTATTTCATTGTTTTTTTTATAAAAATCCAAACTCTTATACTGATTTTCTTTTCTCTAAAAATATAGAGACAGAACGAGAAATACATGAAACTTTATCATTATTGTTTTTTTTTTTTTAAGATAACTAATTTTAGTATTACTCTTTTCTTTTCTTATTCTTATTATTACTATTACTTTTTTTTTCTTTCTTTCTTTTTACTTATTGTTATTGTTATTAATTATAATAATAATAATTATTTTTATTATGATTATTTTTTTTATTTTTATTATGGTGCTGCCACCCTTGTGCCATTTTTTCTTTCTTTCTTTATTCATTTTTTTTCTTTTTTCCTTATTTTATTTATTGTTACTATGTTTCCTCTTTAATTATTGTTATATGTACTTAAATGTACAAACTCTTTGTATTGATTTTTTTTATTAATTTTTTTAATGTTTTAAAATCTTTTTAATTTAAAATTTTTTATGTTTTAAAATAAAGACTTTTTTTAAATTGTTTAAAAAATTTGTTGATAATTTTTTTTATGCTTTTCAAAATCTTCAAAATTTAATATATGATTTCATAATGTTTCCTAAATCAACCTTTTTTAATAACTTATACCGTTTTCCTTAAACAAAATCTTATAGTGGAGTATAGGAAATTTGATAGTTCAATTTTCTTGAATTCTTGAGGTGAGGGATCAATATAATGGGAGTCCAAAATTTGATCCCAAGAAAAAATGAATTTAATCAATGTTTTAAAAAAAATCTTTATTCGAAGACTAGCCTATGATAGATTTTGAGAAATTGTAATAATTTTTCATTTTCTTAAGGTCTTAAGGTGAGAAAGTTTCCTCAATATATAGTGTAATTAATGGAATATTATTCCACTTATTTTATGAGATAATTGTTTCAAATATTGGAGTAATGAGGGGTAAAATAAGACATTAGTTTTAAAATAAATTAAAAATTATTTTCAATTCAAGATTTGAAATTTGTCAATTTTTTTTAAATGAGTGTTGTGGTGTGTTAATACCTTCCCCGAACTCAACTCTATTTTTCGTAGATCATTTTTTAAAAAAATATTTACTTTATTTTGGTGACACCGTAAAAAAGATTGATGGCGACTTTTATTTTCTTTTAAAACTAACTCTTTTTGAGGACATTGGTCGCTCCACGTCGTCTCGGACATGTGGCGACATTTTATGCTATCACTTTCGTGAGGGAATTACTAAATGATATGAGTCGTGCATTAAAAAGAAGTATTTGAGGAGGGAGAGGCTCAATAAATTTGATGATTTGAGTTGAAGTTTAATGTCTGAGATTCAAATGTAAGAGAAGTATGTTTGAGATTTAAATTTAGTGTAGGTTTGGATCCACTTTCTTAATAATGGTTATAAATGTTTTAAAAAGTGCTTATGTATTAAAATTGATTTATGAAACTTTAATAAATTAAAATAGTTGGGTACCTTTTCAAAGTCCAATATAAAAAAAGTCCTAAAATCTTATATGAAATTTCACAAAGGTCCTAAATTATGATTTATTTTCTTTTGATTATGTTTCTGTATATTTTTAAGACAATTATAATATTATCATAATTATTAATTATATATAATTTTTTAAATTAAATCTAAATGATTACCTTATTCATATTGATAACTTCCTTAATTATTAATACATATATATTTGTATTTATTAATGGAATATTTATTAACTTTGCAATAATTTGAATATGATATAAATTATTATTTTATATGGTAATAATATTTTTAATTATACTACAAAATAATTATTTTCAATTTCATGTCCAAACCAAAAGCTTTTTTTTCACTATCATCAATTCTCGCATTAGTTTTCTTGTCTGATTTGTATTTCAAAAAATTGTTGTCTTTCCTTTCAATTTGCTACAGAATATACAATTAGTCTTTTTTTTCTTTTTTAATTTTTCGTTTCGTATATTCTTTCTTCTTCTGTTTTTAGCATATATTTTTTTCCTTAAAAAATTTGTTCTTCTTCCATTCCGTAGCATATATTTCGGTCATGTTCCTTCAATTTTGTTTAATTTTTTATTATTCAGTTCATCTTCTTGTCATGCTCAATATAGAACTTTTATTAAATGTCTCATCATTCATATATACTATGGTATACCACTAAATAATAAATTTATGTTTTGTGATTTGTTGCACAAATACTACTGCATATATTCAATAATACATACACATATTCTTTTTCGTGTTCTGTGATTTTTTCTTATTGCGTACATATACCAATATAGACACAGATTGTATATCCATTAAGTTTTTTTTTTTATTTCATACATATATGAGACTGAATAATTCATTTATATTTTGTGATTTATTACATATATACTACTACATATATTCAATAATACATACATATTTTTTTTCTTCATGTTTTGTGATTTTTTCTTACTGCATTTATATACCACTATATACACAGATTATGTATCCGATCATTGTTTTTTTTTTTGAATTCTTACATATATACTACTACATAATACATATATTTTCTGTGATTTGTTACATATATACTACTTCATATATTCAATAATACATAAATGATGTTATCTTCAATATACTCAATATACCCTAATGTATTTCGAATACAAAATATAAATTCTTACTAACCTTAAATTTTTGCCAATTTTTTTTTCAAAATATCACTGTACCAGTCGATCGCTGATGTTCTTCTTCACCGCTTATACTTTCCCCAATCTTCTATTATTCAACGTCTTTTGTGAAGAAAATGGAATCAATATTCAACGTATTCGAAGAAGAAAACTTTTACTTTTGTTTTTTAATTTTCTAAATAGTAACTCACGTATTTTTCTCCTTGTCGGTTCACCTTCTATAAACAAATTGATATAAGAACTTTTCATTCATAAAATATACACCGTATTATTCAATATATACTATAATTAGGTGAAATATATGAAAAACAATACAAAACAAAAGAAAAAATGGACGGAGAGAGATTAGAAAGTAAGAGAGAGATTGAGAGGGAAGAATTTTTTAACAAAATCACCAAAATAAAAATAATTAAGAAATTTTTTTATTATAATATTACCATAATATAATTTATCACTTACCATATTTACATAATATATTTAATAAATGCAAATATTAATCATGATCCACTTTCCTTTTTCTTTTTTCTATTTTTTAAAATATATTATTAATAATAAAGATGGGTAAATCGGTCATTTAGATCTTATATTTGTATAAAATATTAGTCAATTTAGGATATTTCTGAACAATTTGAAAAATTTGGGTTAATCTTATAATATGGTATACCATTTTGGACTATTTTAGTTAAAGATCCTTGACAAAATCTATTGTGATTTGAAGGCCCACAAAAAATTACGATCTTCCAAACATACAAGGAGTATATCTAAGAATATGTTAGCTCCTAATTCATGTTTGTATTTTTTTTAAAATTCAATTTTGGAAAATGTAAAAACAAATTAGGTATAGAGTTTCATACAAAAAAGGAATTAATATATATTAATTATATAGCTAAAAACATACTTGTATATCAAATGTGATGTAGAAAATTGTAGTACACTATTTTCAACTAAAAACAACCCTTGCTTGTTGCTACCAAAATCTTTACAGAATGATATACAAATTAAACTAATTAGTAAGATGGCCCTAAATTCCATTTCATTAAATCTTGAATGTACACACATAAGCTGCATCTAAAATCAAAAAAGGAAAAAAAAAAAAATCATATCGATTAAATAACAACATTCAACAGATGAGACAATCATATCACTAAAACGCAAATCAACAAATTAAATTTCTATATACATTGCTTAAAAAAAATTCAGAATTAAACAACAATGACTATTAGTTCTAGACATAAATTGGTGATACAAGAAAAGTGTTCAAATTGTAAAAAAAACAACACCCAAAAAATTCCCTTTTTACATTTAACGACTAATCGCTACTTTTGGTCATAGATTAGTAACACATAAAAGATGTCAGAAATTAGAGAAAATTTGAAGAACTCCATGTTTTTAATGATTGTTTAGCTCTGCTTTTTCCCCTATTTTGAGCAATGCTTATGTGTATGTCTTGTTGGAGCACAAACACAAAATTAGAAGTTCATGAACTAACGAATTTTAATCTTTTGTAAAATTGTGTCCTAATCTAAAACTCTGCACCACGCACAAGATATAACATCTAAAATTCAGAAGAAGAAGAAGAAGAAAAGAAGATTTTCATCAACTCAACTAAATATCAAGATTCAAAAGATAAGTTGATCATCATTAAAAATGCAAAAATCAACAAATTAGAGAAAGCTGGTTAAAAACAATGGTGAAAGGTTGGATGCTGCTGCTGTTGTTGCTGCTGTGGAAGTGGCACAACCGTGCTTGAACTAATCTCTTTATCTTGTTGCAATCTCATAAATTTCTCAGGACTTTGTAAATTATAAGTGGAACAATTACTATAAGGACTTGAATCAATTATAGCACTTACATAATTATCATGAAGGTAATTAAACAAATGGTTGCTATTAACTCCTCCATTGATTATCCCCATAATCCCATTCCCATTATTAATCAAATTACCATTTCCATTTCCATTATTATTATTATTATCATTACTACTATTATTGTTATTATTGTTCCACGCTCCCAAACATGGTATTATTGGTTTATAACCCAATCCCACTTGCCCTCCATTCATAATGCTTTGGTTTTGAGTCAGTAATTTACACACTTTTACCTCTTCCAAAACCCTTTTGTATTCACCATAGGGCCCTAAAACGGGGTCGTTTTGCCTACAAACAGCTTCCCAAATCAAAGAATCCACAGCCTTTCTCTTGTCTTCTTCTCTCACGTTTTTCACCATTTTGGTCACATTGCTCACTCCAAACACCTTGTGAACGGCTTGGAATTCCCTGTTCCGTTCTGCAGGAAAGTACGGTGCCAACGGACACGTCTCGTGGCATTTCTTCCTCTGGTGTTTGCAGGCTGCACAAGCTGGTGTTGCCTGCAAAACTCCGTTATTGTGCTTTTGCATCTTTGAGAGAAAAGGAAACAAAGATGAAAATTTTGTGTTTTTGTTGGGGGAAAGAAACATATATGAATATGCATAGAAAAAAAAAAGAATTAATGCATGGTGGAGGAGAATTGATGAATTTATATTATAAATGGATTTGGAGTGTTTTCTTACAAATTTTTAAAATTTTAACCCTTAATATATATGTGAAGTTGTTAATGGTTAATGGAAATTAAAAGGGAGTGTATGATTTTAATAATGAACAAAACAAGATAAGAAGGACAACCAAATTGGTTTGTAAATGAAAAGATGCATGCCTATTGCTTGTTTAATAATATGGTGAAAAAGGCAAGGGCATTCTTTTAATGTTTAAATTAGGGTTTAGGTAGCTCATTGGGAAGGATAAGATCAGTTATCTATCTTCATCCTATATCATGTCGAGTTCAATATTTTAATATATGTATTGTGATAATTAATGCGTGAATTTTATTTAACTAGTTATTTATCATCAGGATTAAAAGAAACCCCAACTAATTCTATTCTTTTTGTGAAAAAAAATAATGGTAAAAAATCAGTACATTCAAATATCTCATTTCATCTTGTCAATTTTTTGAAAAGAATATGCTGTTATTGCTAATTGAAACTATAATATTTTGGTAAATTTGACATTGGTATATTTGTGCTATAATCAATACTAATTAGACTAATTATTTTTTCAAGTGAAAATGAAAGTATAATCCAACCGTATTTGACGTGGATTTTTTGTTTAAGATCATAAGTTTAAATTATTCTTCGTATCAATCACAACAATAATGTAAACATATATACTTTTCTTTGTGAAACCAAATTGAATTTGGTATCCCAAGTAGCAATTCAAGCCTAGGTTTAATTTCCAAATTAAAGTAGTTTCTAAGCATGGAACATTAGATTACCTCAAGAATCAATAAAACCCAACATGAATTCAGAATAAACAAGTCTCAATTAGAATTTAGAAAGACTGTATATATGTTCGTTTGAGAAATGACTAATTAGAATTTTTTAATACAAGGGTTTGATATAAAATTATACCCCATAACTTTGAATAAATAATAATGTCCTTGTAGGCAATAAAATTAATAAATGTTAAGTGGGAGTACTTTTTATCATATTTTATCATGATGTCTAATTACTCATTATGAATGAAGTAAAATTTCAAATATATAAGTTTTGACTACCTAACCATTTTCAAATTAATAATTTGGAATGTTGTTAATTGTTATAGAGATTTTATGGACATACTTTAAACTTGTTCAAGCATATTACATTTACAATTTTTTGTTTGTTAAATGTTTGATGCATTAACTTCAGATAGAATGATAATATATTGTTTTAAAGGAAAGTTGACAAAGTCTAAGGAAAAAAGTTTCTTAAACGCTCAAATGTTTAGGACATAAAATTAAGGGAAATTGTATTAGATGACAAAAATATTTAGAAAAAAAATAGCTGATGACATATCTTTTTGCATATTGCGAATATGACAAATATGACAAGTAATTAGTGATCTTAGACGATTATCAACTTTATTCACTACAAGAAATAACTCCTTTAATAGCCCATCATTATAGCCTTTTATTAAATGGTTATAAAAAAGAGAGGGAAACTAAGGGTTTGTTGGTAACGTTTCCATTTCCTGTTTCTTGTTTCTTGTTCCATGTTTCATGTTCCCTGTTTCTTTTTTTTTTTAGAACAAGAAACATAAATGTTTCTGCTTCTTGTTTCTTGAAAAAAAAAGAAACAAAAATAGAAAATGTGTTTGATAATTGTTTCTTGTTTCCTTATTTTCTTCGAGATTTATTTTTTATTTTATTCATGTTATTTTATTCACATCTAATTCAATTAAACATTACACTACTCACTTTATCAAATCTAGATAAGAAGGTCTTTTAGTAATCTTATGGAGATCAAGATGAAAATTGAGATCTGAATTAGGACATAGCCGGTGAAGAAGAGGACTGAAATTCACAGCGAAAACACAAATCCATCGAAAACCCAGATTTGTGAGAAGAGGAAGAGGAAAATCCAGATCTGGCGAAGAGGAATACATCATGTAGAGGAAGACGATGAGAGGCAAGGTGGAAGATGGCGAAGACAATGAGAGGAAGAGGAAGACAATAGTTATTTGGGGAAGAAGATGGAAATAAGAGAAGAAAAATGGAAATCACGTGAAAAAATGGAAAAGGAAAGGAAATAGAAAAATAATTGAGAAAAAGGAAAAGAAAACCGGTAAAAAGAATTGAGAAAAAAGAAAATAAAATCGATAAAAATAATTGAGAAAAAGGAAAAGAAAACCAATAAAAATAATTGAGAAATAGGAAAAGGAAACCGATAAAAATAATTTAGAAAATGGAAAAGGAAACCAATAGAAATAATTAAAAATATATATAAAAAAAAATCAATAAAAATAATTGAAAAACAGAATAAAAAAACTATTTTTTTTAATAATTTCTTATAAAATAAAAAACATTTTTATTCTTTTAAAAATGAAAAACAGGGAATGTTAACAAACAAACTGTTTCTTAAAAAAAATAAAAGGAGAAACAGAAACTGAGGAAGAAAAAAAAGTGGACTGAGAGCTAAACTAAAGAAAAGCAAAAGATAGATTTTTTGTCTAACCCTCTCATTCGACCTCTCTCCCATTTCTCCCATCTCCCATCTCCCTCGTCAGCTTCAACTCATTAAACTTTTCGTGAAGCTTTTCGTCGCCGACTATTGCAACGAAGCAAAATCTGTTTCCTCAGAGGATGGAAGGGGTTTAAAGCGGTTAAGGAGAAGTCACGATTTCTTCTCCGTTCGAGCAATTGATTCGAAATTGAGAGGTCGAATTGATACAAAAAATGGTGAATCAGCGAACAGACAAGTTGCTGAGAAGAACAACTATGGTGGCCACTGTCACTGCCGTTTCTATCTTTCTCCTCCTCATAAAAGGTAAGCCATTACCATTTTAGACGATATATGAGGACTGTTTGAGTTCTTCATAGCTGATTTACAGCGTATCCATGATAAGAGATTTTAAAAATATTAAGTTGATTCAAGGTCATGTACTTAGGGGAGCTTGTTTATCTTCATTAGATTTAAATACAATTCAAAGGGAACCCAGTTATTTTTAGTTTACAGAAAATAACTAAAAGGAGAGCTAGTTCCTAGGAAGAGTTACTTTCAGATTGTTGAAAGTGTTATGCTTGTTTGAATCTTAATAAAATTTTCTTATTTGAGCTAAAAGTTCTCGAGACGTAGGTTAGTTTTTTCGAACTAGGTTAACAAAGTTTTTTGTGTTATATCTCTTATTGCCTTACATATTCTTTTTGTTGTTAACTAGAAACAGCTAAAGAAAATAAACTATATTTTACTTTTCCAATTGGTATCAGAGTGGATTTCGACCAGATGGATATGATTAAATTAGAATGATAATCTACTACTCGACCACTAGTTCTTGATAGAACAAATTATGCATATTAGAAGGCTTGTATGATAACTTTTCTCAAATCAATTGACTGTAAAACTTGGAAAGTTGTCATCTCCA
>CM046893.1:7890106-7946727 GCA_025688845.1 Cucumis hystrix | reverse complement strand
AAATGTATTTAAATTAATAAATACTTGTACATCTTCAAAAGAAACTTGGAAAATTCTTGAAGTTGCATATCGAGGAACATCAAAGGTCAAGATATCACGATTACAATTATTGAATTCGAAGTTCAAATCCTTAAGAATGGTGGAAGATGAATCAATTGTTGAATTTAATGTCAGTCTTGGATATAGCTAATGAATCCTTTGCTCTATACGAGATAGAATTTTTGAATCCAAGCTCTTAAGAAAGCTTTTGAGATCACTATCCAAAAGATTTGATATGAAAGTAATTGTATTGAAGAGGTCCATGATATTGAATCTTTAAAATTAAATTAATTATCAGATAGAGAAGATAAGAAAGGAAAAGGAATCACTTTTCAATCTATTCATGAATAAGACTCCCTTAAGAAGGACAAACCTTGTAATGATAATATAAATGATTCCATAGCCATGCTTACAAAGCAATTTTCCAAAGTAAAAAACTTAAAAAATCAAACAAATATGGCACTAACAGCGGAGAATATAATAATTATATCAATAGAAGGAAGGATATTGATAAATCTATTGTCAAATTAGACAAATCCTTTGAGTGCAGAGAATGTGAAGGTTATGACCACTGTCAAGCTGAATGTCCAAATTACTTGAAGAGAAGCTTTACTCCAACATTATTAGATGATGACTCAAACTCAAACTACAGCAGCAGTGAAGATGAAAATAATCCAACCTTCATCAATGTTAATAGTGAAAATAATTTAGAATAAAATATTGAAGATTCATCTATTGACACCCAAGAAAATAGCTTGATTTGTCAGTTCTTAAACTTCAGAAAGAAGGAATTCAAGTATTGATTAAAGATAATTATCATTTGTTAATCATTATTCCATCTCTAAAACAAGAACCGAAAAATACAAAAGTTGAATATGACAACATAACCAAATCTGCCAAAATGCTAAATTCTGAAACTGAAAATCTTAATCAAATTCTTGAAACAGGAACAAGCAGCTCAAATAGAGAAGGAATTGGGTATAATTGCCAAAAGGAAGACACTAAGAAGAATAAAAAAAACAGTTTTTGTTCAAGCCAAAAACTCAATTGAAAATTCGAACAAATAAAGTCAGAAACAGTTTCACATAGAAGTTCAAAAATTGGGTTTGTCATTACTGTGGAAAGCATGGACATACAAGACATTTTTGCTATAAACTTCTTAAAAAACTTCCTTTCATTAGAAATATCCAAACAAATCCAACCTTACTATATACAAACCAAAACAACCAAAGATGAAATGAAGATTAAAATCAACTTCCAATAAATGAAATGTTGTCTTTACTACTATCCACACATCAACTGAGGACTGGAGTTTTAATAGTGGATGCTCAAGACATATGATAGGTAATCAAGCTTGTTTTATTGAATTGAAATAATGTTCTTCAGGTTATGTAACCTTCAGTGACGGTTGGGGAAACACTTAGACCCAATTTTATATAGCTTATTACTTTACAATGAAAATCACTATTTTTATGCAGATTATGAACTGGGCTTCGATACAAGAATAATGCAATGAAAATTAGCTCAAACAAAGGAAAATGAGTATTTAAAAATTGCAAAATGGTAATTAATCTAAAAGTTTTTGAATTCTCGTGTAAAATCCATCCGTGTGCAACTTTCAAGCTCACGAGTTTGAACATTAGCCGTACAAATTATTTTCGCATTTTTAAGTTTAACGTTGGTGGTTCAAAACTCAACAGATGCGAATTGAATTCCTTACCATTTTCTCGAATGTCATTTTCGTAAACACTACGAACTCTTCATGATACGCATCATCTTGTGCGTTTTTTATCCAATATACATTTCTTTTGAGAAATTAACGTTGAGTTTTGTTGAAATGCCTTCACAATTCTTGTTAGAATCTTAATGACAATTCTTGAATATAAGTGTGATTTATGATCTTGTTAGAATTGCTTCATTTTATGCATAATTGAATTTGATTCCATCACTTTGTTGGCCTAACTTTAATGGATTGAATTCAATTTACCATTTCTTTCAAGTATGCAATGTTTAAATTTTATGAAAATTAAGTCAAGAATTGATTGCAAAATTAGTTTCCAAGTATTTGCACTTAATTCCTTGTATGATTCTAACAAATAATTTGAATATGGTGATGGTCAAACCTTACCAATTCATAGTCTTGGAAAAAAAAATTATTTTCTATTAATTTTGTGAATAATTGTGTTTAAAGAAGCACGTTCCACAAATGCATGATTGTTCATTTTTCATAGATTATAGGTCTTGAATCTTGCACAAATTGTTTGAGAATTTAAGCAATTTGAACTCCCAAACAATTTGACAAAGAATCATTTTAAATCTCAAATTTGCTTTGTTTGTTTTCTTACCCCATGATAAAGACTGCACCCAAATCGAGTGTCCTTACCTCTTTCATTTCTTAGAGAAGTTTAAGTCTAACTTTGTTGAGTTGAATAAAATTTTCTTCAACTTTCTTTTGATTCTTGTTCAACGATTGTTCTTTAAATTATTGTATACCTTTTAGGGGTTCATGTCATTACATTTTCTAAACTGCAAAAGTAGCAAATTTAAAAGCCGACAACCCTATGATTATCGTCTGATAGCCCTCCGATAGCCCTATGATTACCATCTGATATCATTAATTTGCGATATTCGCAATATGTAAAAAATAAGTGCCATGAGCAGTTTTTTTCTAAATGTTTTTGTCATTTGATGTAATTTCCATACTTTATAATACTTTCTCTTGTCTACTAACAATCTTTTCTCTTTAGTTTTGATTTCAAGAAAAGTTCTCTGACTCGACATCTCGTGTTCAAACTATTGTGATGTCCTTTTCACGAACAACAACAAAAAATTTCCTTGGTTCATTTCTCGTTGCTAGGCCACTAAGCTCAATCCTCCTTTTATGCATTGGCTAGTTTCACTCTACCATGAAGTTCTTTTCTACATGACTCCCTCTACTCCTTATGTGCACAATACAATAAAAAAACATGAACTTTTCTTAAAACATAATATTAAATCTTTATGATAAAACATGCTTTATTGAAATTAAAGTAAATATGTACAACATAACAACATTCTTTTCAAACACATAATATAAACATGAAGCACATAAATCACAGATCATTAGGAATGTTAGAAGAAAGCACAGATTCAATTTTAATTTTAGAAAAACCACTCACAAACTTTGCTTAGAAAACTTTACCCCAAAACCCTCTTCTTCGTTGGAAAGCTTTTTTGTAACACAGGTCTTAACCCTTTCTCTTAGTAAATCTCAAATTAACATTCTCTTTCTTCATCTTTTAGTTTCCCTGCAGCTCATGCTTAGCCGCAAAATGCATGAATTCTGTTTATAACACATGTATTCCAACTCGACCAAACACTTAACACTTAATGATCCTGATTAAAAATGACCCAAAATCAACCCGAGATCACCATTTAAATCCTTTTATATCTTAGTCTCAGTTGAGTACAGCCTGAGAATGCCTTGAGATCCTTCCTCTTTCCCCTTTTCCTTTGATCTTGGCTATACTCATGCTCGAGATTGTTCGAGATCTCTTTTCAATTCTCTATTTTCTTCAAATCTTGGTTCAACAAGCATCGAGATTGCTTTGGGATAAACCTTCTACCTTCAAGTTTGGGTGGGATCTCACTTGACTACTCGAGATTTCTTAATAATTTCCTTTTTGCTTCTAGTCTCGTTCGAGTACTACCCCGAGATGGCATGAGACCCATCCTTAAAACCCTTATGTTTTCTATCTTGGGCTTCCAAAGCCTCAAGATGACTCGAGATTTGCTCTCTACATTTTCTGTCTTTAAATCTTGGTTTGACACAACCTTGAGAATCACCAAGATTTTGCTTTATGCTTTTCTTCTTACTTGAGATTACTCCAAGTTGCCCCAGATATCTCTTTCTTTTCAAGGCTCAGGCCTCACAATTTGTACTGCTTGGAATAGGAGTAGACTTTATAACTAGATTTGATAGATATTTCCTGTGTTCAACTCTGGTTTACACAAGAAACCTCTCGCTTAGCTTACAGTTGGGCAAGCTTGAAGAAAACTTGTATTAAACATTGACCAATATCCATTTAGCAATGCATAGGTAGGACATGCACCTTATATCACGTAACTCTAACCTAGACACCAACTTATTCACATTATCAGAGCCTAACATGAAATATTTCCAAGTAAGTTTTACAACAAAAAATAACAACTAGTAACCATGTTTTTGGCGCCATTGTCGGTGAATTTCTTTATCACATTAGACATAATGATGTACTTTGGTTTCAAGAAAACACTCAATTTATGCTAAATCACGTGTTTACCTGAAGAACACGAGTACGAGTTTATGAAAAATGGAGAAGTCTGCAAGTGTAGGCTTGACCCATAAATTAAGTGCATCTTTCGATGAAGAACATGAGGAATCATGACACATGCGATTAAAGCAACATGTAGAAGGTCCTTAAAATGCTCGGAGCAATGAATTTTGCATCCTCTTTCGTGGAGGATGTTCATTATCATTAACAAGGTCCGCACGTGAGTGGACCATGCGATCTTCTACAGTATAAGTGAAACATGTTAAACTCCTCTGTGGAGTGTTGCGCAAAATGGAAGCGTGAGCAAAGAGTTAAATCACATGAGGCAATATAACTGTAACGATCGCAAGTCATTCTAAAAGAAACAACACGTCGTGGATGGCTGTGTAAGGCATTGTTGTGACAAAGCCCTAGACATCCATTTTCAAAAATCTGAATGCCTTGATGCATTTGTAACTTATCGCATTCACTAATCATTTTACAAATCACGTCATTTTCTTCTATTTACTGCTGTCTTTTAATTCAGTTTTTTATTGCTTTATTTACTACTTTTTAGTTTTAATTTTTGACAAGTCGAGCAATGGTAGTTTCACTTCTTTTCGTGCAAGTTAGGAGAAAAAGAAAACAAGGTTTACGTGATAAGACCACTGTGCGAGATAGGAATTAGTGGCATAACGTGTAATGCATAAAAAGTCATCTTGCGAAGCTTATCGAGTAGAAAAAATCCATGGGAACATTTCAACGCTTCGAAAACCTATCCAGCAAAAGTCATGATGAGCAACCTCTCGGAAGTTTAAATGATGGTGTTAGATATCCCATCAAGTTTAAAACGTACTCATTCTGACCCAAGTGAGCTAACCATCATTTTCACCACAATTAGACCCTATATAATTAAACCCTTTGAAAACCCTCACTTTTCTTTTCACCGAGCTTGCCATCCTTAAAGGTTATGAGCTTTCCTCTTCTCCAAACAACTTTCTAGCCAGCATTCAAGTAAAGCAGCACAAAGAGTAGGAACTGAAGGGCAGGGTAGTGCAGTGACAAGGCCATTTGGAATTAAAGAAATAGTTTTGGATGATGAAGATCGAGACGTAGTGTTGGACATGGTTAAAAAGCGGAAGAAGGCGAAAGAAAACCAACAAGAGAAGGAAAGAATAGAAAAAGAAAGGAAAGCGAAGAAGGAAGAAGAAAAGCATGAACGCCGTATGAAATGCGATGGGGAAGAAAGATGAAAAAGGGAGGAGTTGAAGAAACAAGGTGAGAAGGAAAAAGAAAAATCCTCCTCCCCCATTGCCAGAACTGAATTTGAGAGGATCGCGAGGAAGGTCTAAGAAAAGAAAGAAAAGGTAACTTCTGACTTTCTTAAAATCAAAGTCAAGGTGCACAGCGTCAAGGCTCTCATGCAAGAAAAGAAAGAAGTAAAGTTGAAGGAGCGGAAAGAGCTCCTAAACAAAATTGAAAAAGTACCCCTCTCTACAGAGAAGGGCAAGGCGAAGAAGACTCCTAACAAGGAGTTAGTTGAAGATTTTGAGAGGGAGCTGGATTTATTAAGCCCCTGGAGGATGATGATGTCACACCTCAAATCGCACTACGACCAAAAATGACAAAGTAGTGGAAAAAGGATGCGAGTTAGTTACTACCTTGAAATTTTCTTATCGCAAATCTTATTCTTCAAGGCTTCCTCGCATTCTTCTTCTCCACGAAACACTTAGTTCTTCTCGCGAAGACTACCCAAAGCACCTAGTCTAACACTTAGTCAAAACTATCACTTCTTAACTTATGTGAAGACTTTCTCTTCTTATCGCACAACTTATTTCGCGAATTACCCACTTAATCGCAAAAATGTATACTTAATCATAAAAGATTTTATCGCTTAATCATTTCCACGGATTTATTCAAACGCCAACTTCTTAATACTTTAGCCGAATTTCACTTCCTTAATCAAATTATAAATGGATCTCACAATTCTTCCCCTCTTAAGAAATTTCGTCGTTGAAATTTAAACAACAAGACAATTACACAATATATATATATATATACATATATACTTTTTATTACTTTAACTTTCGAAATTACAACCTTATAACATTAAAATTATAGCTTTCTTGTTCTTCCGACTTCCTTTTTCTCCTTTCTCGCTTAAGTCAGAGCGTGATCTTTTTAAGCCCAAACTCTTTTCCACTCGCAGGGCTGCGTCCACCAACTATGCATAGTCACTCCTTATCAAAATTGGCACAATAGATGTCTTGATCTTCTTCTGCAAGCCGTTTACAAAACACCTGCATCTTTATCCCTCATCTACAATTAATATTAAGTCGTATTTTACCTATTTTATGAATTTCGTCTCATATTCAACAATCAAGAGTCTCTCTGTTTCAAATAGAGGAACTCATCTCTCTTTTCTTCTATATATGCCACTGAAAAATATTTGCCATTAAATATTCCCTTAAATTCTTCCCAATTCACCCTTCCTCACCTACTTTCCTCCAAGATCCACCAGCCTCCAGCCTCTTCTTGCAATAAAAATGTAGCTAGATCCACCCTTCTTTCTTTTCGACACTGCATAACGCGGAAGCACTTCTCCAATGTCCGTAGCCATTTTTCAGATTCATTCGATTTAGTTGTTCTACCAAACTCAGTGGCTTCTAACGCTTTCAGCCTTTCTATTCCAAAATTTCCCTCAGGTCGTGGCACTAAAACGCCAGGGTTTACAGAATAAGCTTCTGAATTCATTGTTGTTCCAAATCTTCCAACAAATACTCAACTTTTAGCTCACTCAACCCGAATTTACTTATGGTTTCTCAAAGAACGTATCATTTTGATACCAAATTATCACATCCCATACCACACTGTGACCAAAAGGCCGAAGTAGTGGGAAAAGGATGCGAGTTAGTTACAACCTTGAAATTTTCTTATCGAAAATCTTATTCTTCAAGGCTTCCTCGCAGACTTATTCTCCTGAAAACACTTGGTTCTTCTCACGAAAACTACCTAAAACACCTAGTCTAACACTTAGTCAAAACTTTCACTTCTTAACTTATGCGAAGACTTTCGCTTCTTATCGCACAACTTCTTTCGCGAACTACCCACTTAATTGCAAAAACGTATATTTAACCATAAAATATTTTATCGCTTAATCATTTTCGTGGATTTATTCAAATGCCAACTTCTTAATACTTTAGTCGAATTTTACTTCCTTACTCAAATTAGACATGAATCTCACAGATGAAGTGGTGAAGTCGACAAAGAAAAAGAAGAAGGTAATGATGAAGAAGAGCGTTTTGAGAGAATAATTCGCCAAAAGGCAAGAAGAAAAAGAAAAGAAGAAAGGTCCTATGGGTAAAACGACCCTAAAGGAAGAAAAGAATCAATAGGGTGAAGAGAACCAACCCCACTCTACCCAGATAGTAAGCAAACATATCAAGATCGAGAAGGGGCTCTTCTCTTTCTGTGGCGTTTTGCCAACATTTTTGGGGGGCACCCATCTGCGCGTTCAAGTGGCAGAAGTTCTTTGAAGGGGTGAGTAGTATAAGGGCAGACGTGGTTAACCTTTTCTATAGAGGCTTCATTCTTGAAGAGGAAAACTATGCGGTGGTTAAACAACAATGAGTCTATTTTTGGCCTAAGGAAATAAACATGTTCAATAGATTGGATGATAACGCGGTGGGGCAAGTCATTTTTAAGAACCCCATGCAAGAGGACATGAGGGATGCATTAAAGACGATAGCATGGCCAGACATCAAGTGGGATAATATAACTCTAATCAGGAAATACCAACTCTTCTCGCATAATCGAAACACACAAGCAAGTTTTGGCTTTTCTTTGTGAAGAAGAAGATCATGTCGAGGCGTCATGATAGCAAGATCTCAATGGACAAAGCGATGCAACTCAACTGTAATATGGAGGAGATCTCTGTCAATGTGGGTGAGGTAATATGCAAGCACATCCATGTGGTGCAAGACCATTTCCTTATCTGATTCACAGTTGTGCTTGAAGGCATGTCTCACATTTAAAAGCCTTCTAAAGACTGTGGTTAAGGATGAAATATGATCATGTTAGGACAACAAACCCCCCTTATCTAACTGATATGAGACTTTGGTAAGTCCCTACATTACAATCCTCCCTTCAAAAAATTACGAATCTCATCATGACCTGTTGGTTATGTTAGAGGCATGACTTTGGTACCACTTGTTAGGACAACAAACCCCCCAAATATCTCCACAATGGTATGATGTTGTCTACTTTGGGTATACACCCTCATTGCTTTGCTTTTGGTACCATCCTAAAAGGCCTCATACCAATGGAGATAGTTGTCCTTACTTATATACCCAAGATCATCCCCTTATCTAACCAATGTGGAACTTGGTCAGATTCACAGATTAATCTCTACAAAAATAAGGTTGAAGATGAACACCTCAACACAAAGAAGATGGAAAAGTTTGATAAGGATGATGAAGTGGAGATTGATAAAGATAAAGAGAGGTTAAAAAACAAAGCCAATTGGTTCGGAAAAGGAAAGGCGAGGATGAGGCGTCTAGGTCAAAGAAGAAAGAAAAGAAACCTAGGGCCAAAGAGTTTAAGGACCCTCTTTCTCTCGCAGTCATTACCCCGCCTGCTGCCCAACCACCAAAACCACCATCTCACCCTTGTCTTCCAAAATGTCCAAAAAACCACCACTGCTTGCTCAAGAACACCATCGTCTCCTCCAATAATCCAAACTCCATCTATCCAAAAATCCAAATCGCCAAGTCCTTTATGCCAAATCCAAAATATTACTACTCCTTCCTCGCAGCAAGAGGAAAATCCTCAATCTCTTGTCACAAACTTAAGTAATCAAACCACCACACCGCAAGATGATGATAAGCCCTTATTTGATCAAGGGGAAAATGACGAGTTCATCCAAGACCAATTCAAGGACTTTTTCTGTGGTCTGCCAATTACAAATGAAGAAATGGCTAAGGATCTAGAAAACGTGTCTCTAGCACCTGTTGGGTTGCTTGCCAAGAAGGTCTTGGAGGAGCTTGTTGATGATCCAGTCCTTAAAGGTAAACAAATCACCTATGAGGAAGCAGGAGAGACAAATGCTCCCTCGTCGCCGAAGCAAATAGACAATCAATAAAATAATGCTGCGGAAGAAAGCAATGATGAGGATTAGTAATTCAAGTTCATCAATGAGACTTGGAAAATCAGTGATGGATGGACTTGAAGATATGTTGCAGAACCAAGCAGATTTTCAAGAACGTGCAATTAGACATGAAAAGTAGATCTAAGACTTGGAATTAAAAATTGACAATTGCGATCAACATCATCAAACTCAACATGATCAACTCGCTGCAGACATTTCAATTTTAAAGAATCAAGGCGAAGCGATGAAAACTGCAATCCAAGCGTTGGGGGATTTGATCAATCGAGCTTCATTGCCAAATGATAGGCAGTACTAGTCAATTATAAATTACATCCATGCAACCATTATGAGTTTCATGCCTAAGCTTGCCACTCCGCCAGAATTTGACGAACCCCTATCTAAGAGTGAACCAAGTGTCACGCCAGGTCCTTCTGAAACGTGGCCTGAACCATAAATGTAGGGGTGTTATTTGTTATTTTTCTTCTATTTTAAATTCACTTTAACTTATGTAATTTTCATTCTTTTGTAATTATACTCTTTGCAATACAAGTACAAATTTTGATGTGTTGCGAGGATATATTCATACAAGTAATTATATTCTTTTACATTTAAGTTCTTTAGTTTTTCTCTGTGTTGTGAGGATAACCTTAATGATATAAACCATGCGAGGTTAAGTTTCATTTATCACTTAGGCATTCAACTTGTTAAAAAAAAATTATTTAGGAAATATTTCTAGAAGTTCACTAGGCTAAGAAGCTTTAAGTCAAACCTCTTTTTTAAGATTTTTCTGAGTAAAACCTTATCATTCACTTTTTCAGCAATGAGGAACTTGTTGCGTAATAAATTTGGGAATGTGCGAGGTTCAAGTTAAAGCTTTCAAAAAATTGTAAGGTTTATGCGTTCTAAACCTGGAAATATTTTCATAGTTGGAAGTGCGTGACGAGAGTGGAACAAGTGGCGAGTAAGACTAGTTCGCATTATGAGAAGTTGAGTGGATGCGAGGAGGGAAGGTAAAACTTAGGTGTAAAGCTATGCTTAAGAACAAGCATTTTTTTAGATTTGGGGATGTGATAACTTATAGAAATATAAGTTATTGTAACCTTTTAGGTAAAACAATAAAGTCAAAATGTGAGATAAAGAATCAAAATGCGTAGCTTTTAGTGAAAATTTATAATGTTAAGAGAATGCACCTGACATAAGTCGTCACTCCTGATTAACTATGCTTTCAAGTGTTTTTCCACGCAGGATAGCATAAAGAAGAAATAAATGGAATAGCAAGAAGGATCCTATGAAAGAACTCAATGATAAGAAGTTGTTTGACGAGTCGTAAGGCGAGATTCCAACACATCATTATGCGAGATGATTTGCTAAAAGACAAGAGTGGTAGTTGGAGCTAATGTGACAAGAAACAACTACTTTTTACACTGAAATTTGTAGGCAAGGAAGAATGTGCAGCATTAGAAGGACAGATGTGTAGCATAAAGTAATTAATTTTGCACTTAATTTTCTCCACCATGAACGAGTATCAGAGGAGGCCATCCCTTTAAGGAGGCCACTGAAAGGACGAGTTGTAAAGTCCTTCACCATTTGTAGTAGTAGTTCTTACTCCACCTCTTTTCCGATTAATATCTGAATGAAAGCTTAGAGAGAGATTAAAGACAGAGAAGCTCATCCACCATTCCTCTAACTTGTAAAGAGTCAAGGAATGCATGACAGTGCATTCGGCGGCTCGACACATTTCTTTACTTTCCATTTTTTTACTTTGTGATGTATTATATGAGTATTCTTATTCTTATGGCACATTTCTTTATTAATACAACATGTTTTATCCATGATCTCTCTTCCATTTCTTTACTATTCATCATATTGAAGTGTTTTAGTAGTTTAAGTGATGTAATTATGTACTTGATAAGGAGTCTTTAATTATAAGACTCATCGTGTTTAGCTTGAGCTTAACTCAATCACTTGGCCAGCCCTCATCGCCAACTGCTCTCCAAACAAATTAAGATTCACTCTCAACAATATCTTGAGTATAGACTACTATGTGTTCACTCCATCCACAGTGTCCGATAATTTTCTTGATTCTTTTCTTGTTGCATAGATCGTCAACACGACGCCTTTACACATTATGGCACACCACCTAACAGTTGTTCACTTGATTGGAATAAGACTAATGATTTACTCGCATACAAGCATCACAATCATCACATAGAAATCATTTGTTTTCTATTTTCAAATAGCAACATCAATATCAATACAACAATACATAGGTATATATACATAGCGCATCATACATAACCACAGACTCAGATGGAATTCTTTCAAATACATTTCTTTAAGAAAATCGTTCACAAATACTTGTAAAATCATTCATGAAATACTTTTTTTGCTTATAAAGGTCATTCACGAAAACACTTGATCTTCTTCTTTCCAGGGCACCTAGCTTACTAATGCTTCTCATCTAGCTTTTCAACAACAACTTAGTTCTTAACACTTCTGTGGCTATTTCTCTCAATAACAACAGTTCTCTTGATTCCTTTACTCCTATTTATACTAATTCTTTTGACCGGACTCTCTCTTTATCCACCAGTTCTAACTTAGAAATTTACTCATGTCAGTTTACTGCTTACCAGGTCATGCAACCAACTAAAACTTGACACATCACCAATGGTCAACTCATGATTAATTACTTCCATTGGAACTTTCAACTTATCTTCTTGGAATGCTCAACTTAGAATTTGACGTTTTCCTTGAAACACTAAACTTATCTTCTTGAAATGCTAAACTCTTTCTCGCCTGACTTCTGATAACTTGTAGAAATATAAGTTATTGTAGCCTTTTATATAAAATAATAAAGTCTAAACGCATAAGAATAGAAGAAAATAAGGAAAAAAGTAGGTGATTTGATTATCTTGCGATTAACATAACACGAAAGATTCTTATCCCTGTTTTACTACATTTTAGTGCTCTTATTGCAAGATTTTTAGGCAAAAGAAGTGAAGCTCCACAAAATAATGTCTACACGAGAAGACATGTTCAACAAATGTGAGAACAAAGAAGCAAGCTAGGTGATTTTGGGCACTAGCAAACAAAATTGGTTGGCACAAAAGTCAGAAAAAGAACAAAAGGACGTCTGCGCAGCGCCGATTGTAACTTTTCATAGGCATTAATGATGCATGGTGTCCTGTCAACATCAACTTTCGCCTATAAATGAAGCCTCTAACTTCAACAACAAGTGTGCACAAAATTGGCTGAAGAGCAAGTTCTTACATCATCCATCCTCTTTCTTTCTCTGAGTGTTAGGTGAGAGCCTAGAACAAAAGAGAGACAGAGAGAGAGAGTTCTTCCCCCTCATCAATAGGCAAAAAATAGAGCCAAAGAGTATGAGAAATCATACTCTAAGGTATGACACCTTCTATCTTTCATTTTGTATTTATATTGTAATGTAATGTAATTTGTACCTCTTGGTCGAAAGGCCTAAAGTTATTTTATTCAATGCACTGCATTTTTTCTTTCATTCTTTCGTATTTCTATTTCTTGACTTCTTTGATTTGTTTGATTAGCTTGTTAGTGATAACTTGTAGAAATACGAGTTATTGCGGCTTCTTATGTAAAATAATGAGGGTTCATTGCCTAAAAGTAGAAGATAGTAGAAAGAAAAAGTAGGAAATTTAAATAACATGCGAAATGTCTACCGCAAAAGAACTCTATCCCTGTTTTGACGAGGTTTCAACATGTTTTATCGCAGGATGTTAGGCGAAAAAGAGCAAGTGCATCACAGGCGAAGAAATCTCCTCAACTTTTTGGTGCAAAGAAGTAGATGTTAATCGATCACGTAACTAGCAGACAAAAGAAGTTGGCAGGAATTTCAGAAAAGAACAAGTAGACTAGGTTTCGCAGCAGAGCAACAAATTTTCAGAGTCTTAAAGGAGCGTTGGCATGTCAGCACCATTTCTTCTTGTATATAAACCTATGCACCCTTTCCCAACGGGTGTGCACAAATTGGTCGGACATGCAAGACCTTAACAATCTCCACATTCTCTACACAGCACCATACGCTTGGTGAGAGCTTGAGCATAAGACAAAGGAGAATTCCACAACCCCACTATTCTCTCCCTCCTATCTAGGCAACATTCCAAAGAAAGAGAATGATTTACTAAACTCGAAGGCGTAACCATTCATTTATGTTTCCATTTATTGACTTTATTATTGTATTGTTTTGTAACCAAAACATTAGGGTCCAAAGGCTCTAATTGTTATGTTTGAAGGCAATGCATTTCTACTATCATTTTGTCATCTCTTTATCTCTTCCATATACATCCATGATTGAATAACTACATATATATGAGTAATGTGCTTGATACGAAGAAAACCATATTACATGTAATACTAGTTTTTTTTTATTTAGAGTATTCTTCTTAACCTTGATCCTTTGAAAGAAGAGCAAGAATAGGGATCAGAATCATAATTTACTTTGAACTAGGCAAGCGGCAAAAATGAATACAGTAATGTATTCGCATCCTTAAGCTCCCCCTTAACATGCATTTGTAGAGGATGTTGTGTGTGGTAAAACATGCTGAGAGGTATGAACCTTAATCAAGGGTAGGCTACTATTATTTCATGCATAATGAGTCACGATTTAATGTCATTTAAATTCTGTATTTACATCTCGAAAGGTGAGTGAGTATGGTAGTACACTGAGAGGTGCCAACCTTAATTCGTAGTTGAAGTATCTAAATTGCATCGAAGTATTAAGACATCAGCTAGTTTACATAGTAATTTAATTCAGTTTCCTTCCTTATCTAGTATAAGAGGAGAATACACTTACCCACATCATAACTCCATAGTCACCTTGCACCGCCAAACACCGTAGTGTAAATAATTAGGAAAAGTTTGCATATTGTTCGTACAACTTATTGTTCAATATTTACAGCATGATTTGCACGTATTATGCTGAAATAGGAGCTAAGAAATGATTCCCTGTGTTCGACCTTGGATTATCCATGTAAATCTACTGTTTCGCTTGCACTTCACTACAAGAAATAGGGAGTTTCCCGACGTAGGAAAAATCGTCCGAAAACATGACGTCGGTAGAAGTCGGTGTTTCCCGACGATTCAGACACATGAGCGTCGAAACTGACTGGAATGGTTTAGGATTCCTCCGACGTGGTGCCAGGTACGTTGGGAAATGGACCACTATTCCCAACGTGAAAATTGTAGCGTTGGAATAGGGCAGGCAATTAATTGTACCGTTTGACCTTCCTCCGACGTAGTGTCAGGTGCGTCAGAAAATGAGTACCTATTTTCGACGTTTACAGTGTTGCTTCGGAGGAAGGGCAGATCATTAATTGTATGTTACGCCTTCCTCTGACGTGGTGTCAACAACGTCGAGAATAGGTTTAGGGATTCCTGATGTTTCACTAATCGTGTCTGGAATAGGGGTGCTATTTCAGACGTTTTCGTTGTGCGTCGGGAGTTCTCCGTCTTTCTTAACTCCATTCTTTACAGAATGGAAACAAAAAAGAGAAAGAAAATTGAGAGAGGGAGAGGGAGACCGAGAGGGAGATCGAGAAGAAGAGGGCATTGTCGTCCCCGTTGTGGTCGCCGTCGGTAAGTGGTTTAGTTTTGTTTTAGGTAATTTGTTTTAGTATTTAGATTTCAAATTAGTTTTAGTATTTAGATTTTGAATTAGTTGTAGGTTTTAGTATTGAAATTGAATTTAAAGTGTTGTGAGGATTTTGAATTAGTTGTGGGTTTTAGGAATTTGAATTTGAAGTGTTGAAGTTGAGATTGAAGTGTTGAATGTTGAGATTGAAATGTTGAAGTTGAGATTGAAGTTGAGTTTGAATTTTTTAAAAAAATAGAGGAACTCCCGACGCACCGTCGGGAGTTCCTAACATGTGCGTTAGGAGTTCCTAGACATCTTTCGACGCTATATTGACAGCATCTTCGACGTTCATACAACGCCAGGAGATGTCTAGGAACTCTCGACGTGCGTCGGGAGTTCCTCTCTCGACACATTTTCCCGACTTGTCTCCCGACGTATATTTATGCATCGGAAAAACCTTTTCTGACGTTTTTCATATATCTTCCGATGATTTTATGCGTTGGGAGAGCCCCCCTTTCTTGTAGTGCTTGGACATGCAGTAGGAAAACTTGTATTCAACGAGGATATAGGAATTACACGATGAAGAGGTCCATTGTGAGTATTAAACTATGATCATGCCTTATGACTAATCACCTACAATGAAAACATGCCATACAAAAAGTTACAATGAGCCCATTACATGCGATGACTTGACTATGTGACATATTGCAGTCGTATTATACACAAATGAAACCATTAAGTCCACACACTAACAAAAATAACAAGTTAGCAATAAAATGTGTTTTAATGCTTAGAGAATCATAGTGTTTGTGTTTTAAGTTTGTTGAGTTAAACGCGGATGTCAATAATATTGTATATTCGAGAGAAGAACAATATTTTTTTTTATTGTAATCATCTAACAAATGAGAACTTGCAATTAGCTACGCGATTGGCAAGAAGGTTGTAGCAATACAATCTTATCGCCATGGTTGTCCTTCACATATATTGCAGAAATGACAATGTGTGTGGCGAAAGCATCGAGAGGTTGCCCACCTTAATTAATAAGAAACAACTTAAAATACTTATAAAAGGATCAGGTATAAATCATAGTTTAACTTTTTATATTTGGATCCCGAAAGGAGAACAAGTATGACGAAAGCGTCGAGAGGCAGCTAGCCCTAATTTAAAGTTAAAGTATGCTTTGTATCGCCTTGAATCATTAAGCACAATTTATTGTTTTTAGATAATTAGACTATTCTTTCCTTGCCATGTCTATAATGAGTACAATATCCATTTTTCTCATTTCGCCATGATTCACCTTGCACCACTAAGCATCTTAGTGTAAACAGTTAGGATAATTAGTATACTATGTATACCTATACTGTATAGTTTATACTACATGATTTAGTTGCGCGATAGGATAAAGTAAGAGCTTAAATTCCTTGTGGTTGACCCTGGACTTACCAGGAAACCTCTCTTCGCTTACACTTGGACGATAGAGAGGAAAACTTGCACGATAACACATATCTTAAGCAAAGTAGCAACAAATGAATAGAAGTGCACCTTTTAACGCATGTTCCTATTTAGTCACCTACCACTCGCTCAATTATAGCCTAACATGTCAAATCTTTGATCATAATGCATGTATAAAATAGAACACACACAAAATCAAGCAACTTCTCTTTGCGATAAATAACAATCATCGACTCCTTCTCGCCAAACTTCATTTCTCGTCGCTACATGAAACACCTAATTTTTCAATGAAACTTCTGCTGCAATTTAACACAACTTTCACCTCGTGTTGCCTTTCTTTGAAACACAACCTTTTCTATAATTTTCCTCAAAATTGAACTTAGCCAAACTAATCAATTTATTCAGGCTTTTCTTCAATAGAACTCCCTTTTGGATATGGGCTTCACGGTCACACCCCACCCCGAGCACCTGCTTGCTTGGCCTGAGATGTGGCGTGATGTCATCTGAAGCCATTTGCCTCCAGAACAACCTCAACTGACACATGACATGAAAACTTAAAACATTCAAAAGTGGAAGTCTTTTAATCTTAGAAGTACTTTTGAAACAGTAGTGTAACCCATTCGAAAATTCCTTTAAAAATATATCATGGAATATGAACAAAACATTGAGAGATAAACATTTGAATAATAACAATAATGGTTTCAAAAAAACAATTTCCTTCTACATGATTACGACTAAGTTGGCCTGGTAGCGGTAAGTTCAGCATGCAAAGATCCACAATTTGTACCTGAAACGAAGGAAATCGTTTTTGAAAGGATATGTCGAAAGATTGAGTGAGCAACAGGTTTAGAAAACAAGTTTTCATAAACAGTTTAATATAAAATCGAAGTTTAAATACATTTGTCAGTAAATCATCATTTCATAACATGATACTTGAACATTGAACATTTGTATTTTTTAAGACAGTACATAGCCACGGGCAGTGTTTTGTTGGAATTTATGTCCTAAAACTCGTAGTTTGTAATCATATTCTATTCAATAAGTCGTTATTAATACTATAATTTTAAAGCCAATAAACTAAGGTCCCAAGGCTATTGTTATGTAAACTTGAACTTCATGTAGAGACATAAACGTGGATCAAGTTCGAGTAAATAGCCTAAATAGTCTATAGTATACGAATACGGTTGGGCGCCTTATTCGGGAGTTACTATTGATGCAGCCCACTTTGTAGTTAGTACAAACGATGTGATCCTAAATCGTTCATGTAGAGACATGGAAGTGGGGGCATCCTATGTAAAGGGTTTACATAAGACTGGAACCATGAGATAGTCGCTTTTAAGTTATAACACCGTTAACTTTGGAAAACTGACTATTTCGTTTATAGATATCCAATGTAACTTAATCTTAATCCTGAGCTAACTATAAACTTCTGTTCACACGAAATTATCCTTAGATCTGTATAGGTGAGGGCAGCTCAATGGCGCTGGCCCAATAAGCCTTTCATTTCAGGGGTAAGATCGGGTGGATAGCTAGGGACATAAGGTGCAAGACGGAATTCACTCCTACCCACTCTAGGGTTAGTAGATAGGTTGTTCCCTTGAGGACTGAATCCAGGTCTTGAACAAGGGGCCCCCACCCTCTCATTGGCCCGAGAGGGATTCGGTTTAAAGGTTGGACCTTAAACCAATTGTTCAATAGTGGATCAGTGGGACTTAAGGAAAAAAGATATAATCTCGGGGGTAAAACGATACTTTGACCCAGCCGAGATTATGAACAACCTGTGAAGGATTAACTTACTTATCATGGTCATATCACATGGACACAAATATATCTATAGTGAGGGGAGTGCAACTACGGGACTCTAGTGGAATGACCCGTTAGTTAACGAAGGTTGATTAACTCGGTCTAAAGAGTTTAGCCAGTTAATCTCGGATCGTTGGAGCCCATGATCTATAGGTCCATTAGGTTCCCCCGCTAGCTCATAAGGAATCAACTTAGAACATTATGATGAAATAATTTGAATTGTTCAAAATAGGTAAAGAGAGAGAAACCGATAAATATATTTGATATAGTCATCGACTATAACTTAAGTAGAGCTTCATGTTTAAATATGATTTAAATATCAATATGGAATCATATTTGAAAGCTCGGAATTGATGAAAAAGGTCAAAGATGTAAAAAGTCAAAATGTTGACTTTTGACTTTGAAAAATAAAACTTTGACCGACTTTATATTCAAATATGATTTGAATTTTTGAAAAAATGAATGCGGATTCATACTCGGGAGATTGAAATTAGTCAAGAGGGATAAAATGGTAAAAAGTCAAAATGTTGACTTTTTGACTTTTTAAATGTCAAATTACCATTTTACCCTTGGAAGAATATTGCATGTAAATAACAAATGGCTTCATGCATGTGAGGCACCTACTTGGTAATATGCCAAGTGTGGAGAGTGGAAGCTCACTACATGCAAATTTTGCATGTAGTTTGCTTATAAAAGGAATGGATTGGAAATAAAAAAGTGTTGGTTGTTTTTTTGTTGAAAAATTGATTTTGTAATTTGAAATTGCAAAATCAAACCAATTTTCCTTTTACTTTCCAAAAAGTTCTCTCCACAAATTCTTCCTCCTAAATCCATCTCTCTCTCTCTATTTTTCTCTACCGTTTGAGTCCCACAACTCGGTTCTAAGTCCGGAGATTAGCGGGTCAACACTAGTGGTAGTCCCAGTTTTGATTTCGTGAGGAGATCGTGAAGAGCAAGTGAGAAGATTGCGATAATAGAAAAGCATCAAGGGTGAGTTTTTCTATTAACCCTATTTTGTTTCTTTTTAGGGTTGTGATGCATGTTTACCACTAAAGTGTTTAGTTGTAATTAGAGTAAATTTTGATCCTAATTCCGCTGCGAATGTCTACTGTTTCCATCATGTTTACCCCTTCGTTCGAAGACGAAACAGTCGTTGGGTAGCTAACTCTCTCCTTTAAGTCATAAAATTATACCCTTCCTGATTGCCTATAAACTATAGGTTCGCCAACACTACCATTAGTATGGTGTTAATCACATGTATACAATAGGTCTCATGATATATTCGGGCATGGATAAAAACAGTTAAAAACATTGAAATATTTCTTTGGAAGTTATAACGTAACTTGAAATATCATTTTAGTAAACATTTATCGTAAATCAGAACTTATAATAATAGCTTGGAAATCATGTTCATAAATCATTTAAAACATTTTGTTACTCACAAGCTATTACTTGTAAAGCTTGAAATCATGTTTAATAAATAACGTTTGAAACATGATGTTACCCACAAGCTATTGCTTGTAAAGCTTGAAAACATGTTTGATAAATAACATTTAAAACATTTTGTTACTCATAAGTTATTTTTTGTAAGGCTTGACATCATATTTAACAAGTACTTTAAAAATCATGGTGTTACTCACATGCTATTACTTGCAGAACTTGAAATCATGTTTTATGAATCATTTTGAGTTTAATGTGTTACAACACTTGACTAGAGCCTTGATCATGATATTCCTCTCAAGCTTCCTTGATCTAAAAATTTCACAATTTATTCTTAATTAATTCCTTGAACATGAAAATATCCAAAACTTCCCTTAATTTCCCAAAAATACCATGACAGACCAAAACAGCTAAAAAACAGCCCATCGGTGCCTAAAGACATGGTGAATGGAGTTGGCTGATCGGGCATGGCCTGGGGCCTTGCTGCATGCTAACCTTGTTGAGGTGGGTTGCGTGTTGTGTGCTAACCTCACAATGAGGAATGTCACATGCGTCCTTGTTGCCTACCCAACACGTTCATCACGTGCCTTGCACCCGTTGTGTTCCTCGCACACCCTGCGCGTTACCATCTAAAGCAAGATCATGCGCACAGCCTGAGCGCAAGCCTTGCCGCTTGATTGTGCCATGGCCTTGACATAAGCATGCAAACCGACCAAAATACCTCTAAAAACATAATGCATGGTCATCTTGCCAAAACATGCAAGCCTCTTGGCTACTACCCAGAATACTGTTTTTCGTCCAGAATCATGACTCAACTTTGAAAAATTAAATTCCATAACTCTTTAAACAAAACTTTCTTCTACAAAGTTTCACTAAAATGTCTTAACTTTCTTACCCCAAAGTTACGAAGGAAAAATCTAAGAAACGAGTTCTGTAACCCTCTCTAAATACACCTTGCTTAGATTCTCCTTGAAATTGACCTTCTTGCCTTCTCTTAACCAAAACGCCAACCTTCTTGTATCCAATTCGCACAACAGCCCTTTTTCACAAACTAGAGACAAATTCTGAGATTTCAAGACTAATTTGAATGATTTTGCTTGAGTAATTTGTGGGAACTCATTTTTTTAAGACACCTATTTATAAAAGTCCTTGAATGAGATTACGTTGACACTCAATCTTGATTAGACTCACCTCTTAAGCTCGTAATTACACCTCAAACCTCTCAACATAAAAATGCATGTTAAAGTGGTTAAGACACCTGGATTAGTCCTTACACCAAATGCTCTAATCATGCCACGTTGTGTCCTAATCACAAGGCAAACCTCTATGGCCTTCTCGCATAACTTGGCTGCATAACCTCTCAACGCCTAACCCTTGACCTCCTAGCTTGTCTTTCAACACTTAGCTTTATTGTGAAATCTTGCCGCCTAATAACAAGCTTTAAAACGTATGCTAACCTCCAAAGCCATCTCGCCTAGCCAAGCTTCTTGCTCAAATAACCTCTCAAACTTGCCGCCAAGCCTCAACCCTAACACATAGATAACCTCTTTAGAGGTTATCTCGCCTAGCAAGCTCCACGTCTAGCCTTGTCTTTTGAGGTTATTTCTTTAATTTGGCAGTCTAGTCTTTACACCAAAATGCCTAAGCATGGAGGTTTTCAAGCCTCACATTGTCGCACAACCAACCCCGTTTAGAGGTTATTTGGTTCCTTTTGCAGCACAACCAACCTCTAAACGCCTAATGTCCTTTTTTTTTACACTTAACTAAATTTTGCCAAATTTTCTCTTTCTCTTTAACTTATACTTTAAAATCTTAATCTTTTCAAGTATTTTTACTTTCTTTTTCTATAAATTTTATTTATTCGTGTCCTTGACTAATCTTAACAAGTTCCAAAGGTTTTTAAGAAATTTAGGGGTTTCACACTCACATTCTCATACTTAGAAAATAGAAAAATTGCATCAAATGACATAAACATTTAGAAAACAAATAGCTTATGGCACCAATGTTTTGCATATTGCGAATACGGCAAAATTAGTGATATCAGACGGCTATCAGACAGTAATCATAGGGTTATCACTTTTAAATTTTCTACTTTTGCAAATTTAGAAAATGTTGTGGCATGGGCTCTATTATCATAATTGTTTTTTGCTATTTTTGCAAAAGCCCTAGGAAATATCTATAAATCAACCAAAAATCTAAAAAACACCAAAAATTCACTTTTGACTCAAAGCCACTACACATGTCATGACAATGTCATAGGTGTCGCATGAGCTCACAGACAGGACACTTGCCTTGCGCCCAATACCCACCCTGTCTTGCCCCAACACCCAGCATCTTCAACGTAAAACACAAGAATATTAACCTCTCATATGGCCATACACAAGCCTTGCTGGCAAGTCTCAATGTCTAACCTTGACAGTCTCTTGCCTGAAGCTTTTGATTCATCTTTGAAAATCCAAACTTTAATTAGAAATATCATAACTAAAAATTCAGAACTCTAATAAAGAAATTTCCTTGTATAAACTTATTTGTTATTTTCTTCATTACATTGCCTCAAAGTTCTAACTTATAGCTTTGTAGCCTCTGAAAAATCAACACTGCCCAATTACACCAGAGAAATGACCTTCAAGGTTTTCTGTAATGGTTGAAGGTCCTTCTTGCATCCTTTTTGTCCTGCAGCCTAACCACTTAAAGTAAACTCATATTAGGAGAATTTTCGATTGGAAATATCCAAAATGCACGAGTGAATTGAGAAAACTTCCTCTTCACAATTTTCTTAAATACTAGTTCTTCCATGATAGTCTTAAGACACCTCCTGCTTGTCGTTTTTTAAACTCTTGCATTTCTAGACACTTGGATTCCACCTCATAGAGCACTACTAAAATGCCTAAGCTTCACTTGGTCACTTGACGTCCAAACTCATATTGCATAACCTTCAACAAAACCACGCCGCCTAACCTAACCTTTGTTTCACACTATGTCACTTACTCTTCAACGCATGGCATGCCCCTTGACCGCACATTTTATGCCGCATATAGGTTATAAATTACCTTGGGCCACAAAGCTTGTCTACACCATGTCATCCAACAACCTCAAGTCGCACAACCCTTAGTCACAAGCCTTAACTTTGTCGTTTATAGTACACTTCTGCCACCCAACCTCACATCTTTAGAGGTTTCCTTGACATGGTTGGCCACCTAACCATGTTCAACGCCTAGCAAGATGTCAAAAATTCCTAGCCTATACTTAGCCAAAAGATTGAACTTCTTCCTTTCTCCTTTGGCCACTCAAATTTAAAAACTTCTCCTTCAACACTTGAAAAAATTTCTTTTTTAACTTCTTTCTTTGAAAACTAAATCTTAACTTATTCCCAACTTTACTTGGGTATCCATAAAATACTAGGGTTTACAACAAGTATTGGAATTTATGTCCTACAACTCGTAGTTTGTAATTGAAAATCATATTAGATCTATTCAATAATTAAATGTTCATTAAGAAACTATTAGCAAATAGAAAAATATAATCTTGAATCCAATAAGCTAAGGTCCTATGGTTATCAGGTGTAGACTTGAACTTTATGTATAGACATAAACATGGATCGAGTTCAAGTATATAGCGTAAACGATTTTAAGAAAGTCTAAAAAATATAAGGTTTATTTTATTTTATAAAAAAGAATATATAAAGATCCCATTTTTTTAATTTTTGATTTAGCAATTTGAGAATTTAATTTGTTTAATTTTTTTAAAGTATCAAAATATCTCATTAGTCAACTTTTACAAAACAAAAAGAAAAAAAGTAAAGATTTGGTTTGTTTGACTTGTTTGTTTTCTTTAAAATATCAAGATAATTAAAACATATAATTCATGTAACATGTATCATGTTGTTGCATACAAAGTAATTCATGTATCATATATTAAATAATGTGTACTTCAAAATACAAGAGGTGTAATTTGCTGCAATTTCAGTAATATCTAAGTTTTTTAAATAAGATTTCTTCCAATAAAGTTGTTGAGATTTGAAATATATATTTTTTCAAATAAGGTATTTTGATATATTATAGAATTTTCAAATCTCAACAAAGCCATGAAACTCACTCGTCCATATCTCTTCAATTCATTGAGTGACATTTGTCACTAATATGGCTTACATAATACCATTTACATTTTTTTCTCTCTCCCATGTTTAATTTACATATTTTTTAGTAACAACTTTCTCTCTCATATTTTGTGTATATTATTTTTTATAACATTACAAAATATTTTTTAGATGGTAAGTTTGTATATCATAGATTCAAAAAAGACAAAGGTTCTTTTAAACCATTTGTTAATTTAAAAAAAGAAAAGAAAAAAGAAACTATGCACATGATGTTGAGGTCCCAACACCTCCTTTGTTTGAAGATTGCGATTGTTTGCTTTCAAAAGTTTAGAGATTCTATCATTCATCTTCACGATTTTTTTTTGCCTTTCATGGCATTCACGACTTCATGGATTTCGACCAGACGAATTCTTCCTTTACCAAGAGAATTTTGAACAAACGACAATGAAAAACTTCACGACTTCACAAATTTCGATCGAAGGATTTTTTCTCCACCGCGAGGATTTCTAATGAATAAACAATGGAAAGCTTCTTGTTTTCATGGATTTCGACCGAAGAGCTTCTTCATGCATCGATGGTTCTTTTCTTTGTGGAATAAGTTGAAGGTGGACAAAAGCTAGAGAGGAAAAAGAAGATAGAAGATTTCTTCTTGGTTCACACACGAAGAGGGAGAGAGAAAATTTTTAGTTGTGTATTGGAATCCTAATCTATCAATTAAGGTTGATTTGAGGTTTGACAGATACACATTAATTACTTACCTTGGTATGTGTTTTATTACAGTGTATTTTAGTGAGTTTTTAATTTTTGTTAGGCTTTATTTGAACATTGTGTTTTTATTTTAAGTGGGGTTATTTTTGTCCATTCATATTATTTATTTTTAATTAATATTTTGAATTTTTTTCACTTGCATAATTATTTTTTTTTTCTATTTATCCAAAATAAAGTATTTATTTTTCTATTTTCTAGTTGCCTCTAATTTCTAGAACAAATTTAAGTTTAGTGTTATTTAGATGAATGAGTTTTGTCTCCACTCTTTTCCTAACACGTATTTATTTATACCTCACATAAATTCTCAACATGTGGTATAAGAGCTATTTGGTTGTGGAGCATGGGAGTAGTAAAGCCAAAAATGTTTCAAGGATATCATAAAATTTTATGGAAACAATTTTGCTCATTGGAGATGTTGAAAGAGATGTTAGATAAAGATAGAAAGAACCAAGATGAAGAAGTTGATTAATATTGCTAGTCTTGTAGCCAATGGTAGTAGTGTAATGAAGATGATGGAAGTGCCTACAAATAGCTATAAGAAACCAATATAAACTCAGGATATGATCTAGATAGTGACAGTTAGTCACAAAGGTTCTACAATATACACATGTCAATTTGATGTTGTCAAATGATCAGAGGGATGATGGATGCTAGTTAAAGTTTCAGAGTGCAGAGAAGAAGGAATAATTATGCCAGCAGTAATGATAGCTGATTTCAATAAGTCATATCAAGATGCATCAATTTAGAAGCAATTAGAAAGTTTGAGAACATAATTTGATATCTATCACGCACCCCCAATTGCCAAGCATTCTAATGGATTGATGAAGTCTCATATGCGTATGAAGGCATCAGATTGAAAGGCCAAAGCAATTGCTAAGACTTGTCTCCTCCATGGCAAAAATTTTGAAGGAAGGAATCAAACCACTTATAGAAAACATCTTCAAGAACAGGTGTTTAGGATTGAAGATGTTAGTTGGGTACTACAAATTTGGCCTTATTTGATATGCAAATGTCCACCTTGATGGTCTTTTCCCATCAAGTAGGTAGACACCAAGAAAGCCCGACCATTAAAAAAAAAAACTATTTTTATGGTCAAAACATGTCATTAAAAACTCTTTCTTGATGGTATTGGTCATCAAGAAAGGGAGACTTGGAAATTTTTTGCCCATCAAAGAAAGTGAAAAGCCCATCAAGAAAATGAGTTTTCTTGATGGCCAAAATATGACATAAAAACCCTTTCTTGATGGTATTGGTCATCAGGAAAGGAAACTTTGACATCTTTTGTCCATCAAGAAATTCGATCATTCCATCAAGATAATTTTTTTCGTTGACATATTTTGTTCATATATTTTTTAGGTTTTTCGCCGCAACTATAAAAACTTTAGCAAATTAAAAAAAAAAAATCTATCATTACGACCCTCCCATACATGTGACCTATACTCGACCTCAAACAAGCTCAAAAAACCTAAAAATACAAAAATGCCAAATTATGCAAAATCCATTACATACAACTACAAACCAACTTCAACACAACTTCTGCAAAAATTTTCAACTACATAACTTGCACAACTCCAAAACTACAGAACTCATACAACTCCAGAACTCCAACAACTTGAAACTTCTAAACTTTATATCTTCAAAGAACTCTTGCGAATTCTTTTCTATTGCATAACTTGCACAACTTTGCCACAACTCCAAAACTACAGAACTCATACAACTCCAGAACTCCAACAACTCAAAAATTCTAACTTCAAAACTTCAAACAACTTATGCAAAATACCAACAAACACAAATATAAAATCCATACCATCAGACCATATAATTGAAACACAAATAACATATATTTCATAAACTTGTACAAGACATTTATCGAATAAACTAATTAATTTTCATTAATCAACTGTAAACCATTTTTTCTACAAAAAAAAGTATCTAACAAATATATGTTGGAATTTATGTCCTAAAACTCATAATTTGTAGTTTAAATTATATTATATTCAATAAAGTAGTTATTGAGGACTTATTAGTGAAAATTTAATGTTATAATCTTGAATCCAATAAACTAAGGTCCCGAGGCTATCTAGTGTAGACTTGAACCTTATGTAGAGACTTAAACTTTATGTAGAGATATAAACATGGATGAAGTTCGAGTATATAGCCTAAACGATCAATAGTGTATGAATAAGGTTGTGATCTTTATTCTGTGGACACTATGGATGCTCCCCGCTTTGTAGTTAGTACAAACGACGTGATCCTGAATCGTCATGAAGAGACATGGAAGTGAGAGCATCCTATGTAAAGAGTTTACATAAGAATTGATCCATAAAATGGTCACTTTTAAGTTACAACATCATTGACTATATAAAACTGACTATTTGGATTATTGATGACCTAGGTAATGTAATCTTAATCTTGAGCTAACTATGAACTTTTATTCAAATGGAGTTATCTCCTTAGATTTGCATAGGTGAGGGCAACTCAATGATAGCGTGTATAAATATTTGTTATTATAGCTCCTTGCATTAGAATAATGAGGTTAAAACGTACAAGAAGATAATCAGAACGCTTAACTTGTGTTGTAAACGCACAAGTACTTTGAAATATACTTTACATATTTGTTATGTCTGTTTCACGCGATTTTAATGTCTAAACTCGAGATAATGAAAAAAGAAAGGAACCAGTGAACCACAGAAAACATCTCGCTCAATGGCTACACAATGGAAACTAGCTTGGTGATTAACAACCCTAGGCAAGAAACCATGACATCACACGAGAAAAGCTCACTAGAAGATAAGGATGGTAGTTAAAGCTGATGTGACGTGCAACAGACACTTTTCGATGGATGTCACTAATAAGTTTAGAAGATAGAAGTTTTCCTTCCAATTGTTGCCTATATAAAGCCATCTTTGTCAACCTATAAGGGGAGGATGCCTGAATGGGCATAAGAGGCCCGTATAGGCAAAATATCCTAAAGAGAAAGGCCAAATATAATAGCCTTTCCATTGTCTGTAATTGTTTTCTTCTTCTTCTCCGATTTGTTGTAAAAGCGAAAGTTTGGCTCCTGAGAAGGGAAGAATTCATACTCCCATTGTCCCTTAACTTGTCATATCTTTCCACTCTCTTCACTCCTTATTTTTGCACTTCTTTGTAATATAGGTTGTTCATATTGTACTGTCACACCCCAATCTAGATTTCCCTCTCTGACCTAGATCGTGGCATGATAAAACACTTTTGAAAAAAAAAATTCCAACTTCAATTTCTATAAAAGACATATTAAGAAATTCTACGAAAAATTCGACAATATCTTTCCTAAAATTTGAGGTAGCCAAACTTGAAAAATAAAAGATTTTCACTTCAATATGTATGTAGACAGACTTCAGATTCCATAATGCAAAATAACTGTGTCTCACCACATACATCCAGACAGTTCCAGAGTTTCAAGTAGAGATAAAATCCAAACTAGATATTGCACACAAAATTATCATAGTCTAATAAGGGACCACTCAAAACATAAGTACTCATCGTGACTCTCCCTACTTCTAATCACCCAAATAGCAATACAAAACTTAAGTATATACATACACGAAAGAATAAGAATCTACAATCAATGATGATAAGCTCAACGTATGCTTGGATCTTGACCGCTACTTGGAGGGGAGAAAACATTTAAAAACGTGAGCTAAAAACTCAGTGAGTGGCAAGTTTTTTAAAAGTAAAAGCTTGTGAAAACTATACTTTCAAATTGTTTCAATGTGCCATCCATAACGAAATAATAGTTAAAACGTTAAAATCATATATTACCATAATTCACAAGTAATACCAACAAACCTGTAGCTAATCCGACCATGGCAAGTCACCTAAAGATACAGCCAAGAATAGCTCACACATGATCAAATAATCATGCGGCCACAACTAGCTCACACATATTTAGTACCAGCCACGATAGTAACCTCCATCCAATCCGACTATGATAGCATACTAAATACATAGCTCGGAATAGCTCACACGTGATCCATATCCACAAGGAAACACACAGCTAAACGGAGCTCATGCATATTTAGCACCTACCATAGTAACAACATCCATCCGCTCTTATGTGCACATAAAGCCACCCACCATGGGTTAAGCTAGGTCCTAAGCCAAAATCACATCCTCCATCCATGTCCTCACCTAGGCTCAGGTTCTCAAATCTCTGGTCAAGACCTCTTTCAACCTTGGAACCCCCTGACAACTATAGGTGGCGCTATGGATGTTGGGATTTATGTCCTAAAACTCATAGATTGTAAATATAATCCATTGACCGTTATTAATAAAGTGTTATTATTACAATAATTGTTATTGATTAAATTATTAGTTTTGTCTTAATAACCCAAATCCAATAAACTAATATCCTAAGTTGTTTAATGAGTCTTGAACAGTATGTAGAGACATACAGGGATCAATGTTCAAGATCAGCTTAAAGGGTCTATAGTATAGGGACAAGGTTGGGTACCTTATCCTGGTAACACTATTCATAAGGCTCACTTTGTATTTGATACAAACGCAATGATCCAACACGTTCCTGTAGTTGACATGTGAGTGAGGGTATCCTATGCAATGAGTTTGCATAAGATCGGACCGCGAAATAGTACCCACTAGATGTAACTTTGTTAACTAGCTAGGTTTCTATTTCACTAAGATGACGTAGGTAACTTAGTCTTAATCCTGAGTGTATTATGAACTCCTTTCGAGGGATTGTCCTTTGATTTGTACAGGTGAGAATGGCCAGATCGTCGACTTAATAAGCTTATCATTTTGGGGACAAAACCGAGTGTGGAGCTGGGAACATAATTACACAAGATGGAATTCACTCCTTCCCTACATTAGGGTAAGTAGATGAGTGTTCCCTTAAATGGTGTCTCCAGGTCTTGAACAAATGGCCCTACCCTCTCTATGGCACGAGAGGTGTTTCTGTTTATTGGTAGGACTATAAACAGGCTGTTCATTGGAGGAGCACTGGTATTTAAGGATTAGAGGTAACCCAGGGGTAAAACGGTAAATTGACCCAGCTTGTGTTATGAACACTCATGAAGGACTAACTTACTGTTATTGGTTTATATCCGTGGACACAGAAATATATATACCGTGAGAAGAGTTCAGTTGTGCGTTTTTAATGGAGTCACACAGTTAACGAATATTGATTAATGTGGTTAATGAGTTTAGCTAATTAATCTCAGATCGTTGTAGCTTCTGATCTGTAGGTCCATTAAGTCTCATTCCTAGCTCGTAAATGGTAATGAGATTTATTTATATTTGTTGTAATTTGAATGTTCAAAATTACTTTGGAAATTAGTTTAATGTATAGTGATACATTATAATATAAAGTTTGCGAAACTTTATTATATAAATTTAATTTTGGATATGATTCAAAATTAATTTATGAGAGAAAACATTTGAATAAGTTCAAATATTAATTTAATGTGAATTGGATTCATATTAAAATTATTGGTTATGAGAGAAACTTATATTTAAATATGATTCAAATTTAATTTAAGTTAAATATAAGATATTTAATTTAGCTATTAATTAATTGGAGAATTAATTAATAATTTAGTTTTATTTAATTAAATTTGATTTAATTAAATTTATAAGATAATATTGCAGAGATATTCAATCAAATAAGATTTGAATGAAATATTAATTAAATATGATTTAATTAATTATATTAATATAAATCTATAAGATATTGGAGAGATATTTATTCAAATAAGATTTGAATGGAATATTAATTAAATATGATTTAATTAATTCTTAACTAATTGATTAATTGTTAATTAATTAGTAGATTTCATAATAGAATCTCATGATTCTCTTCTACTCCTTTTCCTATTTCAAGAAGGAAATAGAGTTATAAATATCTAGAAGAAAACAGTTTTCTTTAACGAAATTCATTAAAAAAAAAAAACAAGACTTTTCTCTCTGCAAAAAATAGAGTTTCTCTCAAATACCTCTAAACTTTTTCTCATCCCAATTGGTTCTCACAAACCAATCACATCCCAGAGGATAGGAAGGTCTCCGACGGGTGGTGTCCCCAATTCGGTGATTTGTAAATTCAGAGACGTCATCGAAAGTAAGTTCTCTGTATCTTTTAGTTTTTAATTAGAATTTTGATTCTAAAATTTTGCCAATGTACTGGTATTTTAAGATTCCCAAATTAATTTAAGTAACGGTTCTTTAAATTCTTCCGCCGCCATAGGGCTTTTATCCCTTCAATGGAAACACATTCATCTAGCCTACGGGTAAAATCACCTTGGTACATTGGTTTTGTGGACTTTCACATTCCATTATCATAAACCAACATCTATAAATATGTTTTATACTTTTTCAAGAAATTCAAAGCTAAAACATAATTTTCTTAATAAACAAACAAAACATTCTCATCGATAAAACCAAGGTAAACATATTTTTTCAACTCATTATAAAACACATTTTGATCATAACTCACGCAAATCATAATTAAATCAAATCATGTTTAAGAACACATATTACAATTTCACATTGTAGAGAACTAATGAAAAACCAAAGACTTCCGTTAGAGATCATTATCGATAGTACACTTTTATCAAAGCAAGTTATACCAATACTTATTCACAAACTAAGTTCAACAGTAAGTTTAAAACAATTTTCATGTTAAATGTTTGAAAGTAACCAATCACCTTAATAACTCGATCCCCCGAGATTATACGCTTTTCCCATTTCAATTTGGCTTAAAACATAGATTAAGGTCTCATCATTGTTTTCACATAACACGAGGCTACACCTATTTGCAAAATACTCATAAGACTACCTAAATTCATTTTATACCTCTAAGGTCTATGAACCTTTGGACTCGAAATCTAGATACTTAACACAATGAGAATCCAACTTAGTTCAAGCTCAATGGGCCTTTTAGGTGAATACACTTTGGGACCCTTAAACTTCAACTTAAACTCTTAACGTCATAAACACCCAAACTTAAGTCGTCTTGAACGACCTTAAGTAGTCTTGTCTTTCTATAATAACTTAAGATGACGCACAAACTATGGAGCTCATGAATTCTACACCTAACAAATAAAATCATAATTCATACTTTTCAAGAGATAAAAGTGAGATTCCTACTAGATTATTTTCATAATTACACCGAAAAATAAGTACTCCAAAATCACATTCTTCAATACTTAATAAAAAATAATTTACTTTATATCAAACTTTTCATTTTGGGACCCTCTACAACTTACTTGAAGAGATAAAGGTGAGATTCCTACTAGATTATTTTCATAATTACACCGAAAAATAAGTACTCCAAAATCACATTCTCTGCATCCTCATACATTCCTCCTAAATTTAAACATATTTTCAGTCAAAATTGGCTAACAAGTGCTTCATGAAAGTTATATGAAATTGAATAAGCTTTCCAACCATATCCAATCAGTCTTTTAGTTCCACTGTACACTCTAGGATACTTGAAAAACCAGAGGCTTCTCGTAATTGAGTGAAAAGTCTGTGACCTATTTTATACTTCAAAAATCATTCACTTAGCCTCAGAATTTGCTCAAACTTTATTCACGAAATTTGTTAAAAATTGAGTTAACTTTCAAAAAAATCCAACCTTACATTTTAATTCTTCTTGTGTAGCTCAAACCAAAATAAAAACCAAAGATGTTCTGTGAAAACTATTCCAAACCTTACCAAGAACTTAACAAAGTACCCTTAACTTCAATGGACAACACCCTAACTTCCTTCTAAATGTGAAATTAAGCATCAAACAATAGGGGTTGCTCAATATTATCATTAAAGTCAAATGGGTACTCAACAACCCGCTCCAAAAAGCTAAGAAACTTACCTACGTTGTGCCAAAATGCCTAATTTCAAGTTTTCGAACGGCTGGACAGCGACCCGTACTTATCTAAATTCAAATCTAGCATCAAAATATCATGAGTATTGTAAAAATCAACTCTAAACTCAATGGGTATTCAAAATTCCAAGAAAACTCTTTATAAGTATCCAAAATCTTACCAAAGGCTTAATGACACAGCCTTAGCTTCAATGAAAAGCATTTAGCGATTTTCTAAGTTCGGTCCTAACATCCACAAATCATGGTTTATTCAATATTAACACCAAACTTAGGTAGGTACTCAAAACTCACTCCATAATGCTTAAAAATTTACCCAAATCTACAAGAGAGAAAGAAAATTCCAAAGACTACCTGAAGGAATGGAAACCCATAACGACGGTGACATGAATTGAATCTGAAACAATGGAGCAACAGCAAGAATCAGACAACTTGAACAGTGGCAAAGTGACACTTCCAAAACTGCAAGGACAATGGATGGCGGGGCTTGCTAGTCATCAAAACTCTTGTTGATGGTGGTGGTGCATTAATGATATAATGAACGGAGGGCTCTATATGGGTGTTAGATGGCGTGAAGGAAATGAGCGCGTGGATTGGCGACATCGACTTGATGGGCAACAAGGAAGGTTGCGCAGCTCATGGTTGCCGTGATGGCTGGGCAATGGTGAGGGCATTGGCTGACTATTGGTGGTGGTTTGGTCGCCGTTCAGCGTCAGCGTGAAGAAGAGGAAGGGAGATGGTGAGTGAGTGGAAGAGAGATCAATGAAAGGAAAGAGAAAAAAATTGTGAAGGGCATTATAGAACAATAGAGAAGAAAAACGTTTATTATTATTTTTAAAAGGGAAAAAGACTCAAATGCTCCTACACTTAACAACTTCCTTTTTGCCATTTTCTTAACTCTTTAAAACTCACTAATTTTTCTCAACTCTTTTACCAACTTGAATTGTTCCAAACTTTCTTATTAAAGTAATTAAATCTCTATTGTTATCGATAGAAGTGTCCTTGCGCAGAGTTAATGAAAAGCACAATTTGAGTTCGCTAAGCAACAAGGACCGAGAAAGATCATTTGAACATTGCAATGATTGATTGATAGCAAAGACTTATTGCGATGAACAATCAGGACGCTGAGAGTCATGATGCAAATGATCAATGAAGCTCAGGAACAACGCAGTTAGGAAGCTATGCGGAGCAGAAGCATTGATACCACATGTCCTCCCCGCCAAAGAACCTGAATGCATGGATGCATCTGTAATGTATAACTTTTCCATTTTCTTTATAAAAATTTTCATCCTTATATTAGTGTGCATAATTACTTATACTCCTATACCTCTATAAGTATTTCTTTCATACATGTAAATCAATTTTATATTCTCTTTCTGTATATCCTTTAAACTGACAAGGGGATTGCGTGTTACACCGCACAAAAATAGGTAATTTGACCACTTTACACAAATTAGGTAGGTTAGATTTTGTTGGAAAATGTTGAAATCTTTAGGAGGTACGAAGCATCTGGTCAAATCCCTTGGTTTTTAAACTTTCAAGAACCAATGAATGCGCCGTATCTCGAGCCAAGAAAAATCTGTCAAGCTTATCACACCACACTTAATTTGACAAGATCTTAACTACATGGTAACCACCCTTTTTAATCCTAGTTAAGAAGGTCTATCTAAACTCCTCAAAAACTGAGTCTTAGCATTTAGTCCAACACAACAAGTCACGAACCCGTACATTGTATAACCATCAGAGTATTGCCATTTCAAAAACTCTTCTTAAATTCATCATGTATTCCTGTTATTTTTTCACCAAGAAATGCTTCCTTTACAAAAACCCTCACAAGGCCACCATATTATGAGTATTAGGACCCCCACCTTTTCGCCACAATATATGATAAGTCACGCAATTTGAAAGAAGGCGAGAACGGTTAGAAAAGGAGGGAGAAATTACAGGAATGAGAGGAAATGTAAAGGAAGAAGCAAAGAAAATGTGAAAATATGAAGAAGAATAAAAGAAAATGCAATAAGAAGAAAGATGAGGTGCGACAGCAGGTTGAGGAAGATGGAAAAATTTCTCTACTTAAAAGGACTTCCTCTCCTGATGTTGAATCTACAGGGTTGGAGACAAGGGCCCACGAAAAGGCTCATCAAGATAAACTCGGGCCCATGGAAGAAAGAATGAAAGCGATGAAGTTGGAGAAGGAACGATTTGGGGAGTTTGAGAAAGAAGCGGTGAAAGAATTGTTGTAGGTGGAGGAAGTACCCAATTGCAAGGGGGAAAGAGAGCCATTATTAAAGAAATTCCTTGCGAGCATAGGAAGGTGAAAAGGAAAGTGGAGCCCATGACGAAGAAGAAGAAAGCCCGCTCACCTAACCTCTGCTTTCAAAGTCAACTCCCTCGAAACAGATTACACTTCAACTCCCCACAACTCTACAATGACAACCTCCTTGTCTCTAATCCAAACCAACCAACTTGCAAGCTAAAACACCTACTTTCACCCATTTTAAAAGTTCTAGTTACATCTTATGTAATTTATATTCCTTGTTATTTATGTCCTTTACAATGTAAGTGACAACTTTTGATATACTCTTTAGATGTTTAATCTTTCTTGGCTCAAGTCTACCTCTCCGCCTTGTAGCATTCTAATTTCCTTTTGTAATTCAATGACACTTCAATGAAATAAAGTATGTGAAATAAAGTTTAATTTGTTATCTATGTGTTTAATTTGTTAAGGAACCTTACTTAAAAAACATTTCAATAGTTTATTAAGGCGAGTAAGCTTTACCTCAAACCACTAAATTTGGGGGTGTGCGAGATCCACGCTAAAATTTTGAAAACTTTTTCAAAAAACTCGCAAGGCAAGTAAAAGATAAGCATTTTAACAAAATTTAAAACTAAGCTAAAAGTGAAAACCTTCTAAACGTTGGTATTTGTTGATTTAATTAAAATAACAACTTCTATGTTGCCTCCTCTCGCAAAAATAAGAAGCAAAGCTTCAAAAGTAAAAATTTAGAGAGTTGAGTAATAAGAGGCCATAAGAGTTACAATTGAGGAGAGAAACGAACTCATAGAGTGCCTATAATTTTCCACTCAACGTTAAATTCAATGTAATTATAATAAAATGCATTATTTCACCAAATAAAAGGGATTTGAAACTTTTTCAAAATTTTAGCCATTTCTGAAGTTGAAAATAAGATTTACTATGGGGAATGAACAAAGGTATTTTGAGTATTAAGCTTGCCGCATTCTGAACTTAGAAATGTTTTCATAGCAAGAAGTACGCGATGAGAATAAATTTTGAATAATGAATAAAACTTGCTTGCATTTTGAGAAGTGTTGAAACGTAGAGGGGAAGGTGAATCCTTAAGGAGGAATAGTGCTTGAGGACAAGCATAATATGGAGAGATGTTTGAGGACAAGCATTATTCTAAATTTGGAGGTGTGATAACGTGCAAAAATGGTCGTTATTATAGCCCTTTTTATTAGAATAATGAGGTCAAAATGCATAAGAATATGATCAGAACGCGTGACTTGTGTTGTAAACGCATAAGTATTTAGACACTTGCATACAGTGTCCTATCTGTTTTACGTGATTATCATGTTTAAACACAGGATAAGTGGAAAAATAAGAAAGGGGCAAATTACACAGGACATCTCACGCAAAAGCCACACAATGGGAACTAGCTTGGCGATTAACAACCCCAGACAAGGAATCACGACATCACGCGAGGAAAGCAAACTAAAAGACAAGGATGGTAGTTGGAATGATGTGACTTCACAAGGCCAGATGACAGTGCTGACACATTTAGAGGAATAGAAGTTTTCTACCGAAAAATAAGCTATACAAGCACTTCATCTTCACCAAGAAAATGGAGGCCAGAATAGGCCAAAGAAGGTCTGGATAGACCTTGAGAGAGCCTGAATGGGCTACTTAGAGAGTGTGTAGCTATGATGGAGAAGAAGGCTATTTATGTTGATCCCCCAACTTGTAACAGTGATCCATTTTCTCTGCTTTCCATTTGTTTTTTCCTTATTATTTCATACTTCTTATTGGACATATTGTATACAGGTCTATGACCTGCTTTCTTTGTGGTTGTATGCAAACATAGCCTTTCAATCCAACATTTCTCTTTTGTCCACAAGTCAACATGTTATTCATAGCTTAGGTAGAGGATAGGTCATGATAAGAAGAGTCGATTATAAATTCTCACATGTTAATTGTGTTATTGTTATTGCTTGGTCAGAATAAGTTTCTAACTACTCGAGAGGAAAAGTAGCTAGAACCTAATTAGCGCGCTCGAAGAGAAACTTGCCTCTTTGTGAGAGTATTTATAAAATTTGTACCCCAAAAGGAGGGCAAGTGTGGACAGTGGATACCAAGAGGTAGCAGACCTTAATTATGAAATAACTATAGGATTCATAAGTGGTCTTTCCTAGATATAACTCATCTTGCCATATTTGGTCATATGGATCTTTGAAAAGTAATCATATGTGTGCCATATATGACTTCGAGAGAAGCGTGCCTTATTCATAAGTATGTCTTATTGAGTTAGATTGCATCAAAGTTATCTCTTTACTTATTCGAATGGTAACACATGGACATTCCTACCTTTACTCCCTTAATACAAGTTAGACGCATTATTATACCTTTTTCTTCACTTCGCCTTACATACTCTCGCTGTGTAATTAGCAATTCTTACATCTGTTATTCTTTAATTTTTTCAATTCACCTAAATGAATAGTGGATCCTAGAACTAACGTATGTAAATAATTCTTTGTGTTCAACCCTGGATCACCCAGGTAAACCTATTGTTTTGCTTGCACTTAGGCAAGAATAGAAAAACTTGTACTCAACGAGGACTTAGGAATTACGCGATGAAGAGGTACATTGCGAGCATTTCACATGCCATGATCATGACCCATGACTCATTGCCTAAAATTGAAGCATGCTATACAAAGAGTTACGGTGAGCTCATTAAGCGCAAGGACCTGACTTGGTGATGTATTGCAATTGCGTTATACACACACAAAACTATTAAGTTCAAGCACAAAATAGACCCACTAGCCGTCAAGTATCAAATTAGAGATAGATCTTTATGTTTAAATGGGATTTAAATATTAAATATATGAATGCGAATTCATACTCGAAAGCTCGAAAATGATGAAAATAGTCAAAGTTGTAAAAAGTCAAAATGTTGACTTTTTTTACTTTGAAAAGCCAAATTTTGATGGGCAATATATTCAAATATGATTTGTATTTCGAGAAAATGAATGTTGATTCATGCTTGGGAGGTCAAAATTAGTCAAGACGAACAAAATGGTAAAAAGTCAAAATGTTGATTTTTTGTTTGCAAAAAGTCAAACTGACTTTTGTCCTTTGACCAAAGTTAATGAAAAAATTCAATATTTTGTTGGATAATCCGACTAACTCTAGTGGGCTAGGTGTTTTCATTTGATGAAGACAAAAACTCCACTAGAGAAAGTGGACTTTGAGTTGTTGGGCTATATAGTATTGCATGGATCACATGCAATTTCGCATGAAAAATTCTTATAAATAGGGCCTTTCAATTCATTTGATGGGTTGGACTTTTTGGACTTTCTCAAGATTTTAAATTTATATTTCTTCCTCACTTAATTTGTTTAAAAAATCTTCAAAAAAAGCCCAATTTCTCTTTATTTTCATCTCTTTCTCTCTCTCCTGTTTCCTTCATCCAACAGGTCCCACAACCCGATTTTAAGTCCAGAGGGTAGCAGGTCAACCTTAATGGTAGTTCAAGAAAGAATTTGGAGCTTCAAATGTAATTATCCTTAAAACCTTAATTTTAATTTAATTTAGGGTTTATATCTATGCATGTTAATCTTTGTAATTTTAGAGTAAAATTTAGATCTAGTTTCCACTATGCATATGTCTTTTTCTATCAATTATATCATTCTACAAATATCTTTTGGAGGAACATTATGTTGATCTTAACGCTAACCTGTTAATCGAAGCTAGACACGTGTTGAAACTATTAGATGCAAACAAAATATTCTATCTAGCTAGCATTCTAGCTTTGTTCTAACCCTTGATAAGAGTGAGCTCTCATGGACGATCCGGGTAGAAAAATGAAGGGAATTGGGAGACTCAATGTGGTACTTTATTCCATAGTTGCTAGGTGCCATAAACAAAGAAGAATGATTAATATTATACAAGTGAAAACAATTTGATACAAGAGTTTAGTAGATAAAAGGTTTTTTTTGGGAAGAAGAATAACAATGATTGTAATGGGACAAGAGGGAGGGATCCCACTAAATTGGTGTGGTCAGGGAAGGCACGTGGTGACTGATTTTTCCTATCCTAATTTGTTTTTTAAAATAAGCCATTGGCCACTTTCTCTTGAGTCCCTTAACCAACTGGAGATAGCTGTCCATGTGCCAATCACTGCACAAACATATCACATTATTCTGATACCCAATTTTCGAAATCTCTCCTTTATTAATTAATTCTCTTTTTTACTCACACCCTCAATATAATATAATCTCACAAACTTACGTTTCATTTTGAGTTTCATTTCCTCTATTCTTTTCCACTCTCACAATCATGCCAAATTTGCCTCCTAAAATCCCAAACTTGACCACTCCACACCACTTCCCTCAACACAACAATGATTTCCTTTGCTTCTCTTCCTCTAAACAGAGTTTCCACCGCCGCTCTGTCAGCGACTCGATAGCCTTCCTCGACTCACCAACAATGATGAGTCAAAGCTTCTTAGGTTCGGCTGCATCGATATCCAACAGTAATAACGCATTTGATGGGTTCGATGAGGAGCAATTTAGATCGATGTTGAGTGATGAAATTCACTCTAATAATGAAGATGATGAACCCACTTCTTCAGATCACAACAGCAATGAGAAGTCAGAAGGGACAACAAATGATGATCCAAAGCATTTGATTAGAAATGAGCCTAAAGAAGAGGTTGAAAGTCGCCAATGGGAAGACAATGTGGTTACAACGAACATCTCTAATGATCTAGTCACTGATCCCAAAAGAGTCAAGAGGTAAGTCTTTCATAAAAAAAATAATTTAAAACGTTTAAAATTAAATGTGAAATAAGTTCACTGTTTGTTTCTTGATAACATCCTTTTTTTTTTTTTTAATAATTTACAAATTTGGCAAAAAAAAATGTAGAATATTGGCAAATAGACAATCTGCACGAAGATCAAGGGTCAAGAAATTACAATACATATCAGAATTGGAAAGAAGTGTGACTACATTACAGGTCTTGGTTTATTATAATTTAATTTTGATAATTAATCTCTCTTCCTTGTAATTAATTAATTTGATGAAATGTTTATCATTCTTTGAATTTATTGTTTAATAATGTAACAATGAAAAGGCCGAAGTTTCAATGTTATCACCAAGAGTTGCATTTCTAGACCAACAGCGACTACTTCTAAATGTGGACAATAGTGCTTTGAAGCAAAGAATCGCCACTCTCTCCCAAGACAAGATTTTCAAAGATGGTAACCAAACTAAAATGAACTCTTTTTTTATTATTCTTTTTAGAGTCATTTTTATATATTGAAAAAGGGTTAAAATCAATTTTTACGGTTTAAAAATCATTTAATTCAGTGCTAACATAAACTCAGCTGAACTTATATTTGTATATACAGACAAAAAGATGTTAGGTTCAAAATCCTCTCCCTCTCAATTTATATTATAATATATTTTTAAACATGAATATTTTTATTATTTAAAATTCATTTTCAAATATGGTTTTGGTATAGATTATATTTAATGTTCACTAACTTAAAAATGATTGAAAATGTTTAGTAATATATTTATAATTTGTGAACACCCAGTTTTGAATCTCAATTCTCAAACTTTATTGGCGATTAAATTAATGGACGTATTTTGTGTCATGATTGTTGTATTGTATATTTTATTTTTATTTCAACAACTGTGAAACTAGTTTATTTATTATTTAACTTTTTTTGCTGTAATTCAGCAAAAGAAATCAAATAAAAATAATGAAACAAATCGCCAATGATTTAAGTCTTATTTTCAGTTTTGTTTTGTTTTTGTTTTTTTTGAAAGGTTAGTCTATTTCTTCTCTTTTTTTATTATGGTTTGTATTTTTTAAATCTAATTTAAAAACAAAAATAAAGTTTTAAGAACGACTTTTTTTTTTTAATTTTTAAAATTTGACTGGATTTTCATTTTAATGTTTGACTTGATCTTTGAAAATCATGCTAGAAGGTATAACAAAACAAAAAAATTAGAGGTGAAAAAGGGAGTACATAGACTTAAAATTTTCAAAAATATAAAACCAAAAACTAAATGATTATCAAAGGAATTAAATGAGACAATACCAAAATTTAAACTGTGAATATTAATAGTGATAATAATGTGTTGAACGAATTATATTGCAGCTCATGAAGAAGCATTGAAGAGAGAAATAGAGAGATTAGGGCAATTGTATCATCGACAACAAAAGAGTAAGAGAATGGAATGTAACGAATCATCTCCAACAGAACCATCCACATCTTCTGGAGATCAAAAGCATAAACTTCTTTATGTTTGAGTTTTAGGGCCAAAAAAGAATTTTTTTTTGCTACGTTTTTACCCTTTCTTTTTTCTTTTTTCCTTTTATTGATTGTATGTTGAGTCAAAACTCAGCATGCTAAACGTTCAGTTGAACTAACTATTTTGGTGTAATAAATATTTGTTCAAAGAATATTGAATGAATTTGACTTAGAATAATGTATATTATGATTATCAGCTTCGTTTGATTAAGAGAAGAAATAAACCAATGGAAATGTACCCAAAAATCAAATAACTATTGCACAAAGTTATGGTTTATCCACTGTACATGTATTCGTATTTGGATTGGAATAACATCGGGAAAATGTTTCCTTTCATAGGTAATAAAATGAGGTAAAAAATAAATACCTCTAACCTTTGTATACTTTATTTTAAAATAATATCAAAAAAATTTCATAAATTTTATTAATTTAATACTCTTGAACTTTCCAAAGCAAAATTCCAAAATACACACAACATTAGTTTTTAACCAAAACCATTAGCTTCTTGTTTTAAAATGATCCTAAACTTTTAAGGATCTATAAATCCTAAAACTTCTTAAAAAATTAGAATAAAGAAAATATTGTTATTGTTATATATATGGAGAATGAGATGGAATTGATTTGTATTGTAAACCATATCTTTAATCTAAGGCAGAAATTTTGTAGGGATTGTGGGCGACTTTTTTGCTTGAACACTTTCATCATTCATGTAACAATCTAATTTGACATGATGTAAAAAAGTAACCAATTAAAATTGAGCAAACGCAACTGAGGAGATTGAACAGAAACCAAATGATACCCATGAAAGAGAATGAATTTCAACCCAAAATTCCCACCAAGCTTCACAGAATTAAATGGACGGAAAACGCTGTTGAAAGGTTTATGGGTTTGAACTCGCAAATCTAAACTCCTTACACTATGGGTGATCTGGTTTGAGGCGAATGGACAGTGGGTAGCCTTTTCATAAAACTCAATTTATTGCATGAACTATTGATGGGTGACAGAGTCTCGTGGGGTTGAGGCCACAACCACAACCGCCGCAAAATCAGGTCATAGTGGTTTGTGTACAAGTTCTTTTCCTAACAGGTCGTGCATGGAAGAGTGAACAATTTAGATTGCATGCAAAGGCATTCTTTCTTTCTTTCTTCTTTCTTTCTTAGGCATTAGTGATGCTACCTTCGTATTGATGCTTGAGAGAATGTTGACCTTTGTTGAGGATTTCAACGGATTTCATATTGTTTTAATATAGCATGGACTACTCTTATCGACAATTTATTTTGTGATGGAACGTCATGTTATCTAATATGGTATCAAAGTCCATAAAATCCAAACAAGTCTTCAATATAAAAAAAAAAAAATTGAAATATGATCTACAGAAGGCGAACCCAAAAAAAATGCGTCATTTTGATGGGGCATGTTGAAGACCTAGATTGAAAAAATTAAGGGACCTCACAATGTTTATAAGAAATGTCATGGACTACTCTCATTGACAACTAGTTTGTTAGAGAAGTTAAGAGTCACATTGAAAAAACCAAAGAGACTCATGCTCCATATAAAATAGATGGATTACTCTTCTTATTACCAATTGGTTATGAAACCACATACTATCAAATTTCACATATTTTTGTGATAGAATTGTTGGAGTGGCTTCCTCTCTTTGTAAAGAGAGTTGCACTATTATCTAAGGCCGTTTTTTTTCCTTTTTCTTTTTTGGATATTTGGCTTGACAAGAATGCTAGATTTGTTAGATGTGTGGATGGAATGCCAACTTCTTGTCAATCTTAAATGCACGTTAACTCTGAAAAAGCCTTCTCAACGCTTCGTAAATTCTTCGATTCTTACTTAACTTAAAGTTAATAATAAATTCATGTAAACTAATTCTCAAATAAATCATAATGCTTGCTTAACTATACTCCAATATCTTCTTTTGGCGGAATATTATATTTATGTAACAAAATTATGAAAAATACTACAACTGTTCTAATCATGAAACCAATAATGAAGAATGTTTGATTCTTGAGGGTCCATTTAATAACGTATCTGTTTTTTGTTTCTCATTCTTTAAAGAAACAAACGTGTTTGATGACCATTATTATTTCTCATTCTTAAAATTTAAGGAATGTTACTAAAAATTCGACAAAAATTGAGAAATTGTGGGAAGTGGTTTCTCCCAATTCTATTTCCATTCCATTTTATTTTATTCTATTTCTTTTGTATTTTAAAATCTCTAGTTGGTTCATTATCGGAGAGACATGCCTAAAATCACCTTTCACCAAAAGATATCTGGGTTCAGTTCTTAACTTTTAATGATTTTTTTATTTCTTTCTTTTTTTTTATATTTATTAACTTGTTTTTATTTTTTCTTCATTTATTATTTTTTTTCATTTTTATAGGTCTAATATTTCTTAATTTATTTTTTTCCTTTCTGTATTAATATTTAATGTATATATATGTGTTTAATATTTGGTTAATTTATATATATAGAATAAAATTGAAAATATTTACCGTCCTTATAACAAAACAAAAAAAACCATAAAACTTGTATAACTTGAGTTTAATTTTTCATAAATTTTATATTTAACCTTCCAGAATTTCTTCATCTATTCTTCCATAATTTATTCTTTTTTCGTCATCTCTCATCTTCAATGTCATCTTTTTCAATTCATAGAGATAATATTTTTTTTCTGTATTATTTTTTATTATCAAGTATTGTGTGTCCTTTTTTTTTTTTCCTCTTCTTCTTTTTTCACTACATGATTGTGTATCTTATCTAGACGATCGTTTGTCTATCTCATATAGACAAAGATAGACCACTATCACTCATAGGATCGTTTAGATTTGGTACAAGATCACTTAGACTAGGTACAAAGGTACAAGATCGTGTACTAAGATCGTTTAGATTTGATATAAGATAAAACAAGTATATATAAGATCGTTTAAACTCGGTACCAATATCGTTTTTCGCGCGTGTGACCAATTAACCGAGGGGTATTTTGTTATTTTATGTTATGGATCGTACTTATGGGCTTTTTTCCTTTTTCAAAATAGTTACATACTGTGTAAATATTTTCGCACTTTATTCTAGTTTTAAAAAAACCCTTAATATTGTTACTTTTTTTCCCTTTCTTTATTAATTTTTCATAACTATATGTTCAATTTAATTTTCAGTTTTCAATTTCCAATATTTATATTAATGTATTGTTTGATTTTCAAGTTTTAAATCTAAATTTAAATTTTCTTCTGAATTGAGCTATATTTATTTTATATTTTCTATTTCTTAATTTTTATACTTGAATGTTTAATTTAACTTTGAATTTTAAATTGTTCAATATTTAAATTCATATATTATTTTGATCTTCCAAATTAACATTTTTAATATGTTTAATTAAATATTTTCTTAATTTTAAATTTCAAATTTTGCAATATTGCATGTTGATATGTTATCTTAAATTTAAATTTAATATTTTAATTAACATCGAATTTAGTTAAAATTTTACATTATATAAATTTTTTTTTGCTAAAATAATCGTTTAAGTTACTTTTAATATTTTACCACCATGATAATTACATAATAATATAATTCAATTGAATTTGAATCAACATCATTAAATATAATAGAAATGAATTGAATGAGAAATAATATTTCGATTCAAACTTTAACAGCATTTGAACTATTATATTATAGTGATTAATTTTGCATGAGAACTTATGTGTATTTATAATGTGAATGTTTTATAACTATTTTTTTTATATTTTAATGAATTTTATATATTTTTATTTTACATAATTAAATTATATTTAAACAATAAAAATAAGAGAAAATGTTTGGGAAAATAACACGAGAAACAAAAAAATAATTAGCAAACAAGTTTCTGTTTTTGTTTCCTTTTTTCAAAAAATTATACAGAAAACAAGAATGGTTATTAAAAATAGTTTCATTTTTTTGTTTAAAAAGAACAAAAAAACAAGAAACAAGAAATTGGAACATTATAAAAGGTACTTATCTTCTAAATATTTCTCACCAATCTTTACAAATAAGTGGATTTGGCTTCTAAGTTTACCTTTTCACTCCCAAACCTTTTGAAAGTAAGTATAAAAGGTCCTTCAAATAATTATTTTATTACTTTAATCTGTTATATTGCATTTTAAAATAGAAAATTAATTTTTAAAAAATTTCACGTCTCTTTTTATATAAATACATTTGAAATATTATACAGTAATCATAAGAAATTTTTTAAAAGAATATTCCAAGCATCTTCTAAACTTATACCACATATTTTTTTAAATCTCACAGAATAAATGTACCCTTTCTAAAAATTTGGAGGGCTGAAAAATACCTTTTCAAAATTTAAGGACTAAACATACATGTTTTTCAAAATTAAGAGACTGAAATGATAACTTTTTCTCTCTTTTTTGGGCTAATTTTTTTTTTAACTTCTCCTAATTTCATATGGATATTGTAAATTTTGGAAGTTTCAATAAAAATATATTACTATCTAGAAAAATTGGTTTTAAATGTCACACTGCTGAAAATATTCTCAAACACAGTAAAATAGTACAGTTTATCAATAATAGACACTAATAAACATCTATCAATATATTTTACTAATATATAGTGATATTTTGTTATATTTATAAATATTTTGATTCATTTTTTTGTATTTAAAAATAACAAATCTCCATAGGCTATTTTATAAATAGTGTAGTTTTTAAGAATGTTAAAAAAAGAATTGACGTTTTATTTCATTTGTTAATGTTCTGGATCTTTTCCTTTTATACTTCTTTCCATTGTTGGATTTCTTGGGTCTATTAGTTATGTAATCGTGTGTATCCAAATTCAAGTTAATTATACAGTAATATTATAAAGAATTTTATTTTTTCTCAAGCATGCAACCTTGTCATAATTTTAGTTTTTATCTAAATCAAAATAGGACATTTTGGCGTTGGGATTAGAATATGTGACCTTAAAAACTATATAGTGTATATTTCATTAAAACTTTAAAATTGCAACGAAAAAATGGGTAAAATACATTTTTGGTCTATGAGGTTTGAAACTAATGTCTATTTAGTCCTCAAAGTTTCAAAATGAACACTTTAGTCTCGAAGTTTTGAAAATAGTTTTTAAATGGTCAATGTGATGTTTTAAACCGTTAGCTTTCTAACGAAAAATGATGTGGCTAACAGATGAAGACTTAACTAGTTGATTTGGTATATTTATATTGTTTTAATATTGTTTTCTTTTAATTAGGCAACCTCTTTTTTTCCCACCTTCATCAACCTTTCTCTGGACAATTGGTCATGAACAATGTCTTCGTCATTTTTTCTTCTTTTTTTCCTTTACAATTTTGAATTGAGAAAAATCTATTTTTGGGTTAGCATGATTATAAGATCAAGATTTGACTGTTTTCTTCCACCATCCAAACATTCTTGAACTCGATGATTTTGCAGTGGTCAGAGTCTTAAAACTCATGATTTGTAGATGATAAACATGACTTATTTTGCAATAAATATGTTATTGAGGTATTGTTCGATAAAGTTGTTGAATAGGTGACTTGTTCATTATTATCCAGAATCTAATAAATTAAGATCTCGTGACTATAATTTGTATATTTAACCTTTATGTACTGACATAAAAGTAGATTGAGTTTGAGTTAATAGCCTAAACGATCTATAGTATAGTACTTGATACAAACAATATGATCATAGATCATTCATGTGTAGACATGTGAGTGGGAACGTCCTATGCAAAAAGTTTGTATAAAATAGGGACTATGAAATAGTCCTTTTACTTTATAACATTGTTTACTGTTTAAAATTGACTATTTCGAATTCGATGACCTAAGTAACTTGATCTTAATTATGAGTTAACTATGTATTTTTGTTTATTCGAGATTATATTTATATTTGCATGGGTGAGAACAACTCAATAGGCCTCCCATTTTCAGGGGTAAGATCAGGTAGATAGCTCGGGACATTAGGAACAAGATGGAATTCTCTCCCACTCGCTTCTACAGGTAGTAGATACTAAAAAGGTAGTTCTCTTAAGTGCTGACTTCGAATCCAAGATACTCACCCTGTCATTGGTCGAAGAGGAACTCGATTTAGTGTTTGGACCATAAACCGATTGTTTCATTAGAGAATCAATGGAAACTTAAGAAACAGTAAGTAATTTGAAGATAAAACGATAATTTTTACCCTGTATAATTATGAACATGTAAAGTATTGACTTATTGATCATGGTTATATCAAGTAGGCAAAAATATATATCTACGGTGAGAATAAAGGGTTTTTGGACCAATTTTGGAGCTTTGGAAGCTATTTGAGAATATTTTGAAGCTTAATTATTGTAATTTTCTGCTTTATTTAATCTTAAGGGTTAATTTTTCAGATTCAATTGTTATTTAAATACTTTATGGATGTCATTTAGATATTCCCAAAGATGTCCATTCATTTTTATATACTAGAAATTTTTAACATGCGTTGCACGTGAGAACCTTGTTAATATATATTATTGCTAAAATGAATAAATAGTATGTAGTGGTTAATTTAAAAAATAACAATATTAAAGACATACAATAAAGTTTAAATAAATCCTTCTTTATATACCATATATTTTTTCTTACATTTTCAACATTTGAATTTTCATAATATTTTTCTTTGTCTATAACATTATTGAACTTTTTGATCAAGTCATTTTATAGACTATGTGAGGATGAGACAATGCGAAAAAAATATATATTTGATTTTTATTTTATTATATTTTTATATTGATCAAATAATAAATCATTTTAACTTTTATGTGCAATAAGTATTTTTTTTATAAAAAAAGTTTTGTTGAGTACATGGGCATGCTCGATTCTTTTATTTTCTTATAATCATCAACACATACAAAAAAAAACTTAATTAATAAGAACAATTTACGTCTAAAACAAATGATAACTGTAAAGTTTAAGATTTTGACAAATTGGTAAAATAGTTAAAAAAAATTTGATTATCCTCTTAAATTTTTTTAGATAAAAATGTGTTTTTTCTCGAGAAATGGGTAAATATAATCATGTAGAAAAAATTTAAATATAAAATTACAAAATTCAAGGTTTTATTGGGTTTGACTTCACAATTGACAATACATTAAAAAAAAAAAATCAATGTTTGTAATCATATACTACAAATTAAAAATCAATGTTTGTAATCATATAATTGTCTTACTCTCTTACATACAAAAATCAATGTTTGTAATCATATACTACAAATTAAAAAAAAAAAAAAAAAAAAAAAAAAAGAGAGAGAGAGAGAATTAAAAGCATTATCAAACTTGATTTCATAAAATTGACATTGCATCATTTTTCTTGCTCCACTAAATGCATCTATTTGAGTCTTCCCTAACATTACAAAGCAAGGTTAGAATGATGTTAAATTTAAAAGTCATAAAAATTTTAAGATTAAGAGTGAGAGTAATAAGAAAAAATCTAAAGAAAGCCCAAGTAGAAGCTAATGTTGAAATGTCTCCATAAAAATGGTTGAAGGGAATTCTTTATATTGTTGATAAAAATAGAAATAACAAACCATTTTAAACTTGTATGAATTATTCTAGAAATTTAATTATTAAAATAAAGAGATAGATTTTTAATGTTTTAACCTAAGAAGGGTTGTGAGAATGTAATTAAAAATAATAAATAATTAATATTTTTATTTTATTTTTAATAATAATAGTAATTAAATCATTTTAACTTTAGTGTGTGTTAAGCGATGTTTTTTTTATCTTATTTTAATAATTAAATCATTTAAACTATGTCATAAGTAATGTTTTTTATTTGTTTTAAAAAAAATACTAATTTCATTGTGTACCGGAGTGTTTTTTGTTTAAATTACCAACCTACCCTAAAATATTCAATAACAACAATTTTCACATTTAAAAGCAAATACTACTATTTGTAAATTTAAGACTAAATGTTTTAAAAAACACATTATTAATTAATTCTAAAACTTCTTAATCAATAAGAATATAAAATATTAGTTACATAAGCAATGGTGAAGTATAGAACATAATTGAAATTAGAGAATTATCATTTAGACAAAATGGTTCAAAAATGATTCTCGAGGTTAGGTAGTAAGATAATATAAGATAGATAAAATAAATTGGTCCAAAAGTAATACTAAAAATGCATGTGTTTTGTAATAATTTTCTTTACAAATAAAAACCTTTATATACAACAAATTCATATCATAAAACTAAGAAAAGAAAAGGAAACAATGACATTTTCTTAAGCCGACTTTAAACTTAATACATAAATATATTTTTTTAAAAAAATTAATTGAATATAAGATGAGGATAAACCTTAATCATAAAATAACTAACAAAAAAAAAAATTGAATATAAGATGGAGATATACCTGAATCAAAACAATTTGATACGATTCTTCTTTGCTTTAGAAATAAAACTATTAGAAATATGTGAAACTATTTATAGGGATATATGGAAGAGAAAAATGTACTCTATTCAATTTGTTGTAGAATTTGAAAAGTTAGAAAGAAAATTGTAGATGGTTTAGAATGTGGAGAGATTTCATCAATTACTTATAAACATAATTATATTATAATAATAAATAGATAATTTTTCATATTCTAACTATCTCTTAAATAATAAGTTATGCATGACGGTGAGAATTTGAAAAGAGTATAAATAGTTAATGATGATTATATTTTTTATATGAATTAAATAATCATAAATAAAAAAATGAATTAAATTTTGTTGATATTGTAAATTTAGGATTTGGTAAGAGTAGATCGTCCAAAAATGATTCTCCCCTTAAGCCTCTTTTAATATAGTAATGATTGTAATTGTTATAATATAGAGTATTAATGCATGATGATTAATTTCATGAGTTATTTAATGTATGTCGATATATTAAATATATGAAATTAGATAAGAATGATGCATGATATTACTTAGTTAAATATAATTTGTTATACTTAAATTAATGTCTTGTATATGCTTGAATGATTTTCATGAATTTTTTTAATACAAGTGTTGTATTAAAATAAAAATCAAGTTGCATTGAGCATATTATATACATAGTTTAATATAATGGGTATATTAAAGTTAAGATTTGCAGGTAAAATGGACTATTTTTTAATTATAATTTGATTTTAATTAATTAAACCATAGTATGCATGACTATAATCTAATTAATAAATATTATATTAGTTATGAAATTTGATAATTAGAAACCGTCAACCTATCCTTATCTTTATTCTTATCCAACTTAAAAAATTAACAATATTGCCACTGCGTATTAATGTTTTCAATGAACGCTTCTACTCCTTGCCAAATTCTAAATTTATAATATTGCCCTATATACCGTAAATTTACAAATTCTATTTGCCAAATTTTAAACATACTTTTAATTTAAAAATTTGTCACCTACACGTATTTCTTTCACTCTTTTATTATCAAATTATTTATTATAAACACTCAATATTAACATATACCAAATTTACTATCGGTAAATTACTATTAAATAGATTATTTTATAAACACGTATTTTAGTATGTTTTAGTTACATTCTTTGATTATCAAATAGTAGTGAATAATTTTTTTTAAATAAAAAATAAATGATTTCTATATAAAAAGTTGTTTGTAATTAACATGAGAAATAAATTACACTCAACCAAAATATGTTTGGTTTTTCAAATTCCATAACTTCAAAAGTATGAGTTCATAATATGTCTGTAAATTGTTTTTAACATTTTGTAAGAAATAAATACGCATAATTATTATAATAAAAAATTGGCTTTCAAAATTCCATGATCCAATTTTAGTATAAATATAGAACCATTATTTGAGTGTCATTTGCTATACAAAGTTTTTATTGTTTTCAAGTTTTATCTATTCATTCTTTATGTCAACTCAAAGAGAAAATTGATTTATAAGGTAATGCTAATATGTACATTTTTGTTGCATTCCATTGTTTGGTTAGTTTATTAGTGAAATTATATTATTTAATATATTCCTTTTTATTTATTAATAAATATTAACTATTATTTAGTTAGTAAACATAGTTAATTAATTGTCGGTTCACTCAAACTTGCACATAAACTTGACTTAAATTGAAGGTTCCATTTTACTTCATTTTGTTTTTGGTTAAAAGGTCATTAATTCTTTTGAGAAAAAAATGTTATTCTTAGAAAATAGAGGCAGTTAACGGACACAATTTGGAGGTTGATCCGGCATCAAATGCAAATAGAAGCATGAATAAAATGACTACAAGGAAGCAAAAAATGGAGAACTTTCTAATATTAAGGTATGTTCACTACAAGAAAAATGGTCTACGATGACAGTTATCTTCTGTCACGAAAAAATCCGTGACAGTTATTTACAGTCATAGTATCGCATGTCGTGGAAAGTCCGTCTATGACAGTTCCAAAAAACTGTCACAATATGTGTTTTCATGACAAAAAATAAATGTCATTAATTAGTATTTTATGACAACAAATAACTGTCATTTTTTTTATGACAACAAATAACTGTCACCATTTACACATTTACGACAATTACAAAAATGTCACGAATTCTTATATTATACATTTTTTTACTGTCAAGAATATGTCAATCGTGACAGTTTTTTGTAAAATTTAATTGTCATTGATTCGATATTGACGACAGTTATGAAAATGTCATGAATTAATATATTACGACATTTTTTTTCTGTCATGGATAGACCAATCGTGACAGTTTTTATAAAATTTTAATTGTCATTGTTTCAGTATTGACGACAGAAAAAAAATGTTACAAATTTGAATATTATGATATTTTTTTCCTGTTGTGTATTCCTCAATTTCTGTTTTTCTTGCTGCTGAACCATTATACTAACAACTTCAATAACAATAACAATAATACATCACACCCATATGAAAACAATAAGTCAACACTTTAATATATATATACATAATGATACACTTTGTAATATTCTTACACCCATTGACTAATAACCATTTGTTTAGTTCAAATGTAGTTTCTATAGAAAAAAAAGTATACATTGACATTGGAAGCAAGAAGCCTAAAATTAATACATTGGAAGCAAGAGTTTGCTACCAACCATACAAAAGATGCTATATCAATCAATTGCTCCATATTGGCTTCAATGCTCCAAATGGATTCTTCCAAACCTAGTAAGAAAACAAAATCTCATTTAGAGTATGATTAAAGAACATTACCTATGAGGAGGTTCCACTTAAAGCTATTTAAAGGTAATTAAGGAACATTACCATTGATGTAAGATTGAAAAAAAAACAATATTGAGATTATAGAAAAATAACTAGAGTGCCCAAACTTCTGTGATAACATTTTCAGCCCCCCCTCTCAACCCTTCATTCCAGCCCCCTCCCAACATAATAAAAAAGCAGTGAAAATGGCACACACAGAACATATGTCTTCAGTCAATACCATAACACAATGTACCAAATACACAAACACAATCCAAATACAGTATACCAAGAATATAAACAGTACCATAAAAAACCTGGCATTAGTCTTTAGCCCCCCTCCCCCAAACCCTTCATTCCATCCCCCTCCCAACACAATCAAAAAGCAGTGACAATGGGGCACACAATAGTTACCTACAACTTGCTATAAAAGAGGCAGATTTGGTATAAACAATACCATTATAAACTAGTCATTAGTCTTCAACCCCCCCTCCCATCCCACCCACCATTCCAGCCCCCTCCCAACACAAACAAAAAACAGTGACAATGTATTACACAATCGTTACCTAAAGCCTGCTAAAACAATTATATCAATGTTCATTATAAGAAGTTTATCCATCAACTTGTTGTATATCTTTGAAATAATCATCTAATGTAACCATCTATTACACTCAGAGATCTAAATAAATTCCTACAACCAGAACAAAGTAGAAACAGTAAAAAACAGAATCTCCCCTCCCAATTTCGGACCCCCCTCCAAACCTGGACAAACATTATTCAAGAACCCCAGTGAATTGTACTACATTAGAACCTGGACAAACATTCTTAGCTAAGATTCCAATGCAATCCATAATTTTCAAATTCTAATAGTACAAGCAACTATAATTAAACATAGTTGATCAAAACCCTAGCAAAAGCATAGAAAGGAGAAATTCGTACAAATTCTGATCAATAGCAACCAAATTAAATTAGGCAACTCTGTGTCATGTCAACCTCCGCACTCAAACCATTTATGATAGTCATAGAACTTTTTAAAATTGAAACAAGTATATAAGCTCATTTATTAGAAAATAAATTAATTTCCCATTATCTTATGGCACTTTATACAACAATTTTTCTCAAATAAATTTACTGCTATACACTTGAAAGAAATCCTTTGATTTCTTAAGCATCTCACCCTTATGTCTAAGAGCTACTGTAATTGTGCTTTAGAAAAATATCGCAGAGCATATAACTAGATAGAAATAAAATGTTTCAACATTTCTCTAAATTAGCTTCTTCTATGAGAACCCTTACATCTCACATGTATCCATCATCAAACCAATCAAGCAAGGACAAACAACCTAACAGTAAAAAGAAAACACTTTGCCAAGAACAAAAAGGAAAAATGCTGAAAACGAAAAAAACAATTTTTCAATTTATTTCTTTTTTGAAAAAACAATTAAAAAGAAAGAAGAAGACAAAGAAGTGCACCATTTGAAAAATCACCAAACTGGGCTTCCTAGATTAACAATGAATTAGGATGAGGATATGTTAACAAGTTTTTTTTATTAGTTAACAATCATATGTCATAATTAGATAAAATTTACAAGTCCCCAAATATGAAGAACAATATACTATATGAATGAAACAAAATAGTAAAAGATGTTAGAATGAATTGCTCTTGTGAACTTCTAAATATTGATCATAAAGTAAATGGAGAAGAAATTTTTAAATGCCTAAATCAGATCTTACCTCATAAGGCCAACCATCGATGACAGAAACATTAAGAGAGAAACCATCAACAGAGGAGAAAGCATGAGCTTCTTGCATGTCAAGTCCAACATCAGCAAGTAAGGAAGTCAAACGACCAATTACTCAATTCTTAAGTTACATGTGAGATTCCTAAAGAAACACAAAGCTCGTGTCTAGTAAAAAACGTCAATTCGAGTATAGCTTTTTATGGAGACTTATTTGATTTTGAAGTTATAATTAAGAACTAAGAAGTAATGCAAGGATTATCTAATAGGCAACAGAAAATATATTCATAGCTAATTAATGAGTACAAACAACAATTTAGTCCTAAAACATCAATATACAACAATTTACTCTCAAGTTAGTAACAAATTAGTCCTGTAATTTCAAATTTAGAACAATTCAGTCCATACCGTAACAAATGTTCAATGCGAAGCCATATCCTTGGCAATTAATGCTACAACAGCCGCAGCCCCAACCTGTGCCATGGCCAATGATATGGCTGGGATGGCCTCATCCGCATCCTGATAATCAATTCTTTTAGGCAAACCAAGATAACAATCACAGATGTTGTACAGTTATGTAAGAGTTTTCAATAAGATTAAATGTAGAAACTATGAATTATCACTCAATATATGAATGCAATAGTTTCTTCTTCCTTTGTTTCTTGAAGAATAATACCAAATTCTTGTTGTTCCTTTTACTAGATTTTTACCATTTTTTTTATGTGAAGTAAAGTTCTTTAAAGCAAGAAAGAAAGTAGAAGGGTATTTTTAATATACCAGACAATTAGGTTTTTACAAGATTCATTAGAATCCCATCAAGATCAACATATACAACCAAACAAAAGCTTTAGCCAAAAAGAAAAAATATATATATAAAAAAGACACAACTACTAATATTTTTGCATCTTAAACTAACATCACATTCATTCATACCTAGATATACAAACACCTTAAAAACTGGATTTTTTTTTTTTTTTTTTTGAGGAATTTCATCAAACACATGGTGGGTAAATTCTAACTTGGTAAGGCCATAAGAACTTCCCAATAGCAAATCCCTTTTCCCTCAAGGGTACCATCAAAACAGAGTCCATATTGTTTCATAAGCAAATCCAACGTACCTTCCTCCATAAAAAAAATTTCTTCGCCCGCTCCTTCCAAAGAGAAAATCAATACGAAAGCAAAGCCATTTTGTGAGGGTTTGGAGTGAAGAGACGAGCATGAGGGGGCGGTGGCGGTGACGACACCGGGAGATGGTCAGATGAAGATGGTCTGATGTAGATGGTCAAATGGAGATGACCTTGTTCGCATGAGGGTTTGGGAAAATGTTAAGGACTTTAGATTTGGGAGAAAAGCTTTAATAGACTTTAATTTTCATTTAAAATTAATTTTATTTTAATAAATTAAATAAATTATTTATGTAACTTCTATGACATCAAATAACTGTCACGGAAAGTGTTATCCGAAAAATTCCGTCTTTTCCCGCCAAAAACGCGGATTTTTACTTTTTGTGACAGTTTTTTTTTCTCCCTTCTATTTTTTGATGTACACAACTGTCGTAGTATGTAGTTTTTGTTGTAGTGGTTGCTCAGAGCTCATCTTTGAATTATGTCTTTTATTAGCTATAACTATTTTTATGGTTAAATTTAATGAATTTTCATTTTCATATTACTTTTCTTTCAGAATAAGTAAACAAGCATCAGTTGTACATCGTGTCTACAAGCTTCTCCATTTGACTCTTATTTTTTTAATAATCTAACTTAGGGTCAACTTGAGCTTAATATTATATTCATTGATTTATTACTCTTTAAGTTGGTTTTAAATTATAGACTCCTAATTTCATAATAACAAATAATGTGGTTTCAAGTTTTTGTAACCGGTTGAATTTGGAAGATCTTTTTTCAAAAGATATATAAAAAATAATTGTTTATATTATTTTGATATATCTTTATTAATCTTTTCAAATTCCATTAAAAAAAACTATTAAAATATCCAACTTAATCTTCCTTATAAATAGTCACATGCATTGTTAATGGATTTATAAAAAAGTTTTTAAGGAAAAATGATCTTTTTCTTTTGTGTCAAGATAATTGATTCAAGGTAAATCTCAATCTCTTAATATTAACCTTTACCTTTATTTTTCCTTTACATTTTATTTTAAAAAACTGTATTTTGAATTTTTTTTAAACTACAAGTTATGATTTATAATTATTTGTTTAAGTTTCATTTAAACTACTCTCAGCCTCTTGGCAATACATTGATACAAAATCTCAAACATATTAGAAATATGCTCATATATGTTTGGAACTTTCTTAAAATAATTAGAGTTTTCCAAATATTAGAACTCTTTGAAATATGTTATTAATTGTTTTGTTTTTTACCTCTTAATAATGATTTTTTTCTAGCACGCACATAAATCAATAATATATCAAGTATGTATGATGATCTTGAAGTAAGAGTTTCAATACCCACATCCCACGTATTGTAAAAAAAACGAATGAATTTTCAATTTTCTTGAATGAATGAAAAAATTGTACTTGAAGATACAATAAATTTAATTATAAATATATTTGAGGTTATAAAGTGTAATGACCCAACTTTCCTATAAGTTGAAGTCATTAATTTTTAAAT
>CM046893.1:7810783-7890096 GCA_025688845.1 Cucumis hystrix | reverse complement strand
CATAACTCAAAAAATAACATAAAATCATATCATACACCAATGGTGCTACATCTCAATCAAAAGGGGGAAAAATCTCTTACCTGGAGATCTGCTAAAATAATTCACTGGTTGACAGTCAATTCCTCCCAATACTCAGTCCTAAACATAAACAAAATTAACATTAATAATTTTGTCAACTATCACCCTACTGTTTAATTAAGCAACCAAACTTATCCAAGCTTACCCCAAGATTAGGGTTGAATCCAACACAACCCTAAATGGAACAAATCACAGTCTCAGTTCCTCCAATTATACTCGTTCCTTCAAGAAAACATAGATCCACTTAAATCCATAACTTTATTCATTTGGGACAAAATAGGTAATTAATGGGAGTACCAACACAATCAATATTAGCCAAACTCACCAAAGTGACTCCAAAACAAGGAACGGCTCGGCAGGGCAGTCGGCTCGGGCACGCGGCCTGCGTACGGCTTACACGGCACGGCTTGGATCCAATGAAATACAGCTCACGTGGCTCGACGAAGGGACGCGACTCGGACGTCAACGGCAGCTCACGCGGCTTGGTGAAGGGGCGCGACTTAGGCTTGAAACTGACAGAAACGCACACGATCGGCTTAGACACGGGTGAAGCACGCGGGACGGAGAAGGCTTCGTCCGGGCGATCGTCGTCGTGCAGATGCTGCGTCGGTCGTGAGATTCGCGACGGCAGGAGGTGCACAGTGAAAGGGCGGCGGCTAGGGTTCTAATCGTGAAGGGAAGAAGAAGATGAAGTGCACACAATTCAAGGAGTCCTATTTAATAATAAATATATTATTATTATTCCCCTTCCCTATTCCTATTTAATTTTCCCTCTCTCTTCATTAATAACCCTTCTATCACCTCTTTTATATTTTGCCTTAATAATTATATCATTCCATAATATAATTATTCTTACTCCTCCACAAATTAAAACAATTTCACAAATAACACCCAAAATTAAACAAAATAAAATGATAACAAAAATAACCTAATAGTTTTGGGGTGTTACATAAGGGAACTCACTGGTAAAGATGTGTCTAAAGTTGTGGGTACTTTAAGTTGACAGTTTATGGAACATCTTCAATATGGGAACTGACTCGAAACTGGCGTTGAACTAACCTTATTCCTATTAGCATAAGATGTCACAGTAAATTAAATGGTTTAATACACCTCTAGAAACTTTAGAGTAAAGTTTTATATAAAAGTTATAATAAGAATAGGCTTAGATTCATTTAGTCGGAGTTTAGCTCAGTACAACAAATCCTAAATTATTAGAACATTTAGTGGGGGAATATGATATAGATTGAAGGATAAAAGCCCTTACGCAGTGAAAAATTCTACAAAATTAAACCTTTTCTCATTATTTATTTGGGAATTAGAAATATCAATACATTGGAAAATATTACAGAAAAACATACTTACTATAAAATAATTATTGGCTAAGCATTCATGAAAATTATAGAATTTCAGAGAAATTGCAACTTACTTTTGTTGTTGACTCTAAATCTATAAAACGTCAATTGAAAAGTCACCACCACTTGGAGCATTTTCTATTCTCTTGGTAAGAGGATTTGTGTAAGACCCATACCTAAGAAAGGCTAAAATATTTGCTAAGTGTTCAAACTCGTACCTAAGAAAAGCTGAAATATTAGCTAAGTGTTCTAAAGAGGGCATTTTGAACAATTTATGCGATAAGAAGTTGGCAATAAATTAAATATGTGTTGAGGAAAGGTTATGCGATAGGACTTCTCGGTGTTTCAGTGTTACTATGCGATTAAGGTTCTACGTGAGATGAAAGATTTTGCGAGAAGAAGTAAGGACACTTCCTAGAAATTTTTGAAGTGTTTTTAATGGGCCGCATGTAGAGTTTAAGCTAAGCATATTAAGTTAAACCTTAAGCTTACACGTGTACCACTAAGAGTTGTAAGAGCTAGTGAGCTCACAAGAGTTTAAGGGTGACTAAGATATTTTGGAACTAGTATAAATAGGGGTCTTCAGCCAAATTTTGATAGAATGCAGGTTACCTTGAAATTATGAAGAGAAAAGTAAACTGTTGAAGTGCTGCCAAAATAGCTAAGTGAAAAGAAGAAGAAGAGAAACAACTAAAGTTTAAGTAACCAAGTGTTGTGAGTGTTTTTCATGAAAGTAATTTCATGTTAAAAGCTTTCTTATAAGGTTCTATTGATTTTAAGTGATGATTTCAATATGAATATTTCTAGCAAGATTCCTATGAAAAGCATATACTATGTTTTTAATGCATATTTATGTGAATTAAATGATTACGAAATGATGTTCAAACTATTGGTTTCTTCCTTTTAATAAGATGACTATTATGTGCACATAATGAGTAAAGACAACCATGTAGAAAATGACTGCATGGTGGAGTGAAGCTGACCAATGTAGAGAAAATGACGACATTGTGTTTCGTAGTCTGAGCAACGAGGAACGAATCAGGATATTCCTAGATGTTATTGATGAAAAGGACATCACAGTAGTCTAAACGCGAGATGATGAGTCTTGGCATTGGAAATTATTTACGTTCTTGACAAAAAAATTGTGTGAGACTAATGGGTATTATGATGTTTATGTGAAATGTTGATGAAACTACGTAAATTGATATATATTTATGTCACTTGATATGTTTTATGAAATGAAGTTTATGAAAGGTATTAATTTGTAGAAGGTTTTCTTAAAACCTCATTAAGTCTTGTGACTTACATTTTAAAGTTTTCATTTTCAGGTTTCAGGCGTTAACGCCAAATAAGGAAAGAGTAAGAACCTGCTAGGTGAGATTTGCTGCAGGAGTTCTATTATTAAGTTTAAGTGTTGTACTTATGTATTTTGCTTTAAGTGTTGTAGAACGCCTGGTTAAAGGTTAATAAAAGTGTTGGTTTGTCTTATTCTTCTTTGTTAAGTTGTTTTATTGCCTAAAGTATGGTTGTAGTTTAAGAAGAAGTGAGTAGGTGATTAAGCAAAACTTAAGAACCTCAAGCAGGGTGTTTTGGTGTTAAACACGTCAGGATACTCAAAGTCATATGCATTTTGCATGGCTAGTAAGGTGGCATGCAAGGTGGGTTTGACAGTTTGGCTCGTGGAAACCAATTGGATTTTGGGAATAAAGTGAGAGTTTTTTTCTTTTTCTTTCAGAGCGTAGAAAATTTGAAAGTTCATTAGTCCCAAAATTGTGTTACCAACCTTCCCTTTTCTTCAGGATGAAGAAGAGGAAGAGAGAGATCAGGATACGTGGGATGCTTCCCACCTTCCTTAAATAACTCCCACATAAGGGAGTTGTTAATTTAATTTAATTTAAATTTAATTAAATTAATATTAGGATAATTTAATAAATGTAACCAAATTCAAAAATATTTACGAACCGTGTAACAAAAAAATAGAAGTCATGAAGCCACCATTTTATTTTCATAAATTTTAGATTTGCTCTTGAATATTGTGGGACAATTCATCACTTCTTTTTCTTCTTCTTTGCGATTTATTCATCTTCTTTTGCGATTTCTTCATCTCCTCTTCTAAATTTTCTTTCTTCTATTTTTAAACAATTTATTTTTCTGTTTAAATTTCTTATTTCATTTTCATCATTTTTCGGCTTTATGCTTTAAAGCTATTTCACAATTGTTTCAATATTCTTCTCCATCTTCCTCATATTTGAGAATATCAAGATCATTTAAATATAGTTTTAAATTATCAACACGATCGTTTACCATGGTCAATACGATCGTTAGATTTGAAGTTTTTAATGATCATTTACATTAGATCTTCGTGATCACTTGCCACAACCAACACGATCATTTTACCTTAAACAACATGATCGTTTACCATGATCAACACGATCATTTAAAGTATATTATTTCACTGCACGATCGTCTATCCTTGTAATGTATCTTAAACGATTGTGTAGTTATGGTAAACGATCATGTATATGGATCCGACGATCATTTAGATTATATTATACAATCGTTTACCAATATTGAAACGATCTTGGTACAAGATCGTGTACCAAGATCATTTAGATTGGGTACAAGATCATTTATATTTGGTACAAGATCGCTTAGATATTGCACAAGATCATGTAACAAGATCGCTTACCAAGATCTAGACTATCATGTATCAATATCTAAACAATCATGTATCAAGTTTTTTGCACGCGTGTGGCTAATTAATTGCGAGGTATTTTTGTTATTTCATATTGTAGGCTTCTAGTCTATTTTTATATTTTCAAAACTATTATGTACGATTTAAATATTTTTGCGTTTTGTTATATTTGTTAAAAAAACTTTAATATAATTATTAAAGTAAATAATTAAATAAATAAATAATTAATTAAATTATGTTACGAAAAAATGAGAATGAAGGAGCAAAAGTAACCAATTTTTCAAAATAACAAAAACCCAATTAATAAAGTATATGGGAAAAAAGAACAAAAAGTATCATAAGTAATATTTAAACCTAGGTATAATAATAGCCTTATTTGAATAAGGAAAAAACATATAATTTGTTTGTATTTGTGATTTCCTTTAGTTGCTAAGGAACAAAGTTACTAGAGGTCACATGGCTAAGTGGGTCCAAATATATCTTTACACAAAAGCATATATATATATATATATATATTAAACCGCCTTTATTTTATTTTTTTAATTTGACAATGATTTCATTGTTTGTTTTTAAATATTTTATAAAATAAATTCAATTTTCGTTTGATTTTAAATACGATATATATATGGTAAAAGTGGTAAGAAAATTGAACAAAAATTGAATTTATTTTATAAAATATTTAAAAACACACAATGAAATCATGATCAATAAAGTTATTTTGATCTTCCACGAAGTTACACTATTGTCCAAAACTTACACATCTCAAACACAATATAATTTGAGCCAATTATTTAGTGAGTACCTACCTACAAGTACTTGTTCCTTTATAATGAATGTATTACTTTAAAGATTGTATAAATAACCTTATAAAATGGAAGGGACTCCATTTCTAAATCTTACTCCTCTGAAAACACAAAATAAAACTTTATATTATTATTGAATCTTCTATTTTTAAATTACTATCTAAACACGTTTTTATATTTCAAAAGTGATACCAAGTTGTTTAGCGTATAAGGTTAGCTAATTAACCATTATCACATGATTTCTCTCCTTTGGCCCACCCCATCATGAATCAATCATACTTCAACAAGAGAAACCTAACACTTCAAGGAGAGAAACCTAATCCTGAGTTTTTTATTATTATGTAATCAAAGGCATGTGGAAAGGCAAGAAAATATCAAAGCTTTTTCGTTCGTTCATTTGAGCCTAATTAAACTGTGCCCACTTACAATAACTGCCAAAGCAAACCATTCCTATGTCTGCACGACTCTTTCTATTACAACAATATGTATATGTTGCTGTCTCAATTTTTTTTTTTTGTCGTTTTCATCAAACACTTCTCTTCTTTTTCTTCTCTTTCTCTCCCCTTTCTGTCTCTATTTTGAAAGAGATGAATTTCCTTGAGATATATTGAGGGGTAAAAGTCTCTCTAAAAAAGTGTTCTTTTAGCTTAAATTTTTGTTAGTGTACGTTAACTGTGTTCTTTTATGCTTTTTTGTATTAACATCAGGAACGAACCATTTTGCTTAAATTAGAAGAAATTTGAAGTTGAACAAAAATAGGTTGGAGAAAGGCAAAATAGTCCCAAGACGTATAAAGAGGCAAAGATAAGCTAAAAAAAGGCCGGGAGGTATCGCCTCAATGTTAGGTTTGGCACTAGAGACCTAAGGCTACATAACAAGATTGCACTACGACCAACTTTTTTCAAGAAATGAATTATCTAAACGTTTTGTGGCACTCTACGAAAAATGCATCCCTTTTTTGGCCATACCAGTTGTCTTAAAGAAACTTGTTTGAGGCTACATTTACCAAACCGTAATGAAACCGTAATGAAAATTAATGTAGTTGTAATGAAATTTTTTATAGATTAATTGTAATGAACGTCAATCCCAACTATAATTGAATTTTTTATCGTGTTTAGTTAAAATTATGAATTTTGTCAATTTTACTGTTACAATTATCTCCTCTAGCTCTACTTCTAAGGGTCATGCGTCAACAATAACAGTAAAGATGTCAAATTGATCATTTTTCAATTGTAACAACAAAAATAATGATAACTATAATAGTAACGATGTGAGATTATTTTTAGGCGCTATCAGATTGAGTACTCTCAACTCATCAATCAAATTATTTTATTTCATTACAGATTTGGATGTAAGCCCCATGTGTTAGTACACAAATGCAAAACACAAGTAAACAACACCAAAAGTAATCAAATTGAGCCACTTTTTTATTTTCATTGATCTATTGTGATTTCACCGGTGTAAATGTAACCTAAATGATGATAAATCAGTATGTAAACTTGTTAGCTCATTCCATTGCTGTTCTTACTCATTACTACTATTTAAGTGATTGTATTCAAAAATGGAATTGTTTATGCTTTGGGGGCAGAGGGCGAAGGAACTAAATATGAACAGACATATTGAAAAGATTAGTGCATACCTGATCAAAACATTGTAGAATTGAATCTTCGTGATCAAAGCAAAAGAAAAAAAAATGTGTTTTTGTTTCTGCCATCAATTTTGAACCTAAAAGACCAAGACACCACTAATCTCCATTGATTTGCATTATATGTCTGTTTCTGGTGTCAGAAATCAAACGAAATGCATGTACTATAACAATTTGAACTTTTATTAAAGATAAGTATGTGGATTGTATCAATGGGGAGGCAAAAAAGAATGTCCTTTTCCAGCATTTTATTTCAGTTTATGTGGCTACCGGCACCACTACCACAAAAACATAACATTGCATAACTCCAAACTACTTACACATGCTGTCAAAGTAACCTGTATAAACCACAAGCTGATTTAGTTCCAATCCTATCTCTCTCTCTCTCCTAATCCCAATCATTCACAAACTTTTTGCTTTCCAATAAATCATGAGTCTAAGCATAACTATAGCACAAAGACAATCCCCTCAGCCTCTTGCTCTCTTTCTTTCTCTCTAACAGAGGGAAATAAGCAAAGAAAAGGGGAAAAAAATGGTAACTTGTTTATGGTCAAACTCCTTAGTTTCTATTGTCTATGATATGGATTTTTTAACAGTTAAACTTTTCCTTTTTATCAACAGGTTCTGGTATCAAAACATGGAAGGGGAGGAGAAGAAGATGATGCAGCAGTAGATTTTTGGGGAAACCCAGTTGACAAATCAAAAACAGGGGGATGGCTTGCAGCTGGGCTCATTTTAGGTGCTTGAAATTTTTGTTCGGTTTTGCACAGAATAAATAGCAATGCTTAAATGCCTAAAATCATGCAGGAACTGAACTCTCTGAAAGGATATGTGTGATGGGAATATCAATGAACTTAGTGACATATCTAGTTGGGGATTTGCATCTTACGTCAGCCAAATCTGCAACTATAGTCACTAATTTTCTTGGTGCTCTTAATCTACTTGGGCTTCTTGGTGGCTTCTTAGCAGATGCCAAGCTTGGAAGGTACCTCACTGTTGCTATCTTTGCTTCCATTACTGCTGTGGTAAGTTCTAAGCCATTAAGAAATGACTTCAACAAAGAAAATTTCACTTCAGAATTTAGCTTGAGCCTTGCTGGTTTTTGTAGGGTGTTATTTTGTTAACATTGGCCACAATAATCCCTGGCATGAGACCTCCGCACTGTGATGACTCTACAAGGCAACTTCATCAATGCATTGAAGCTAATGGTGGGCAACTGGCCATGCTCTATGCTGCACTATATACTATTGCACTCGGTGGAGGGGGGATAAAATCAAATGTTTCAGGATTTGGGTCAGATCAATTTGACACTAATGATCCGAAGGAGGAGAAGGCTATGATATTCTTCTTCAATAGGTTCTACTTTGCGATAAGTATCGGGTCGTTGTTTGCTGTCATTGTGTTGGTTTATGTACAAGACAAAGTGGGGAGAGGTTGGGGATATGGAATCTCAGGAGGGACCATGGTAGTTGCTGTAATTGTACTGCTTTGTGGAACAACCTTTTACAGGTTTAAAAAGCCAAGAGGAAGCCCTCTCACAGTGATCTGGAGAGTGGTTCTTTTGGCTTGGAAGAAGAGAAGTCTTTCTCACCCAGCTCATCCCAGCTTCTTAAATGACTACCAAAATGCCAAGGTTCCCTACACCTACAGGTTCAAGTAAGTGTTTTTCAGATCTATCATCAAATACTCTTTACTTTTTCGTTCCCTCTCTTTCACTCTCTTTTATGTCCATGTAAAATTGATTATCTGTTTCTTGTTTTAGATTAGACGTATTATAAGACATTCTGTAAGATGCTACAGTTGATGAATAATCAACAAAAGAAAAAAAAAGGAATGGAGTGATGAAATCTAGAGTTTACATGTTAGAGTTGAAGAAACAATTGCTTAAAGTAGAGTTATAAGATAAAATTCTTCAATATTTATACAAGGTAGAGACAATGGAAAAGACGGAGTTGTTCGATAGGTACAAAATCCCGATAGGTACAAAATCCAATAGTGATTACTATTAAAGTTGTGTATTAAAATTGGTTCAACAAATGTACAAACATCAATAATGTTTACAATTGAAGTTGTATTATTCAAACATATGAAGTTGATGGGCCAAACATCCCATAAAACATTACTAATCACACTTGTCTTTTACAACCAATCCTCATATTTGTGCATTCACTTCAGATAATTCATTTGGTTATATCTATTTTGATTTGGGAACGTTTGACTAATGAAAATATAAATATCAGATGTCTTGACAAGGCTGCAATTCTAGACGAGTATGCTACCACTGATCCAAACAATCCATGGATAGTCTCAACAGTGACTGAAATTGAAGAAGTGAAAATGGTGTTCAAGCTCATACCCATTTGGTCCACTGGCATCCTCTTTTGGACGATCTACTCTCAAATGACTACATTCACAGTAGAGCAAGCATCATTTATGGAAAGAAAAGTTGGCAGTTTCGAGATTCCTGCTGGTTCTATGTCAGCCTTTCTATTCATTGCCATCCTGCTCGTCACTTCCTTGAATGAGAAACTATTCATACCAATTGCTCGGAAGCTGACTCACAACGTACAAGGTCTCACAAGCCTTCAGAGAATTGGGATTGGACTTGTTTTCTCAATTTTTGGCATGGTGGCTGCTGGGGCTGTTGAGAAAGAGAGGAAGGCATCCGCTGTGGGACAAAGTACTCGTATAAGTGCTTTCTGGTTGATACCTCAGTTCTTCTTGGTCGGTGCTGGAGAAGCATTTACATATGTTGGACAACTCGAGTTTTTCATCAGAGAAGCACCGGAACAAATGAAATCAATGAGCACAGGACTTTTTCTTAGCACTCTTTCCATGGGATTTTTTGTTAGTAGTTTGTTGGTAACAATTGTAGATAAAGTAACCAACAAGCAATGGCTGAGAAGTAATCTCAACAAGGGGCACTTGAGCTACTTCTATTGGCTACTCGCAGTGTTGGGCCTGCTAAACTTCTTCTTCTTTCTTCTTCTTGCCCGAAAACATCAGTACAAAGACCAGCATTATGTCAGCTCCAAAGACAATAATGAGGAGCTCAAGATTTCAAATGACATGGTCGCACTTGAAATGGAAAGACCAATAAGCATGAAAGCAGCAGAAACTTAAGAGTATGTTAAGGGTGCACAATTTAGAACTTAAGGACACATTCGCACAACATATAGAACGGATCCTATTCAAGTAAGGTCGCTGCTTTAAGGTGCCCCTTTTACAAGTTTAAAATCCTGCATGTACGTTTGAATATCTCAAAGCCTGTATCTACAAGACAACCATCTTGTGCTTTTAGCATTAATGAGCCAGATAAGCCACCGCCATTTTGATTTCCCCTAGGCTTATATGATCTAAAGCTTTAAGCATATTACAAATAATGTTCTTAAGTGCAAAAGGGCGTGCATAGCATTTATGCAAACAGCCGTGTTTCGTAGCTAGTTTCTTACTGAAAGTAGCTTCATCAAAATAATTTAGGTAGACATTTCATTATCAAAATGGCAAATATTCCAATATATTATTTTAGCTAGCAACTAAATTTGGCAAGATGAATAGAGCATAAAAGCCATTGATTGTCAAGTAATTCCTGAAAAATACACTACTCAAATATAATTCTTTTCAACATCGTCCTGATACTCAAGAAGTACCTCTAACAGCAATACATGTTTCAAGAGGCAGAAGCAGAACTTGGTGCAGGAAGGTGATTTATAACTAACGGCGGTCGTAGGGCCCTGTGCTGTTCCATCTTCTGTTTACGAGCTTTATACATTTCTTCTGTTTCAACTACTACTAATCGCTTTACCTATAATCAACCAAAAAAATAAAAACTTCAGTCCATGAGGCAGTTCTGTAGTGTGTGCATGTGCGCAGCAGAGAACAAGTATATCTAGCAACCTGTTGAATCATTCCTCTAACAGTAGGAGTATTCCAGCGCATGACAGTTCGGTTACATTTTCGGAGCCGCAATGCCTCTAATGTACGTCTGTGAAGTCTCCTTGTTCCTGGCATGCCTCTCACTAATGTGATATAAAGATTAGTACTCCATGCAATTGGGACACTGGCTTTGAAAGCCTTGAAGGCATTCATATCCAAGATCTGCAAAATCTACAAAAATAAATAAAGATTAAGAAACAATTTCCTCTGCAGACACATAAACAGTGTCATCTAAGCATCAGAACAAAGTCTTCTAATTTGTTTTCTAAATATAAAAGTGAGTGACATAAAAGTGTATGCATCCATGCGAAGCTGTCGCCAAGGAACTTCTGTAGTTTACTTTTAATTGGTTGGGCAGGAAAACCCCGGTAGTCCCCAAATTTCAAATAAACAAATGATCATTCATCAGAAAGCTCCAAAAATGCTCGATTTGCACATCAAAGGAATGAAAGAATATAGATGATAATTTTAAGTAGAAATCACATCCATGCCACGATTTGCATCTCAAATAAATACTCTTCATCTTTATATCAGCTTTAATCTTTCAATAAAGTCCTCTAAAAGCAATGTTCTAAAAAGTAAACAAGTAGAACTGCATGCTTGGAATAAAAAATGTTTCAATATACTATTCAGCCGTATCATTTTCATCAACATAGAGTCTGAAATTTAAATGAGACTTTCCGCATACACAGCATTTGGTCTTAAAACAAAACATTAAGAAAGATGAAAGCATATGCCAGGAAGCAAAAACATTAGTAGGATTGAACATCTTATCTTGTGGAGTGTACAAATCTTGGGCCAAAGAACTTATTTTTTGTCTCAAGGGCTTGATGCCTTGTTCTTAATGCAATCCGTGTCTAATTAAATCCTTAGTGATGAAATACATTTGATGTAAGGGTTTTAGTGTTTAAGATCAAATGATTTCACATACCTAAAGGGTTCCTAATTTCAATTAACTGGGGTTCACATATCAAACTCTTTGTTAGTTTTATATCAAACACTAATTGAATGAGAAACTAATTTTACAAATTCATTTTCGTTCAGTAAAGGACCTTCAGTAGTTTGGCCAACAGTATTATATCCCAAGTTCAAGAACAATGTAGTACTCAAAACCAAAACACTTGTAAAAAAAAAAGGAGGCAAGGCATTTGAGTGGCAAACATCCATTTTGCAGCCACCCATTAAAAGATACCAAATTTAATTTTACTAAACATTGTCATGTTTTAAAGAACAGTTACACATAAAATTATCATGAAACTTGTATCCCCACATCAAGAACGGCCACTGAAAGTCTGAGAAAAAACCATAAAGTAAGCGAGGGGTGGGGGGTAACTAAAGATATATCTTGAGAATGGTACAAAAACCCATCAATCTTATGAGCTCAAACTAAATAAACCAACTATTCCAGTAAAATCATAAATTATAAAAAATACCCCCCAACTTTGCATTGTGTGTCAAAGTTACCCCTAAACTTTCAAAAGTTTCAAAAGTATCCTCAAACTTTTAAAAATGGTTCAAAAATACCCTTACTGTAGTTTTGAATGGAAACTGTCAAATTTTTGTTTAAAAAATACTCCAAAATTATTGAAAAGTTCCAAAAATACCTTTGAACTTAAAAAAAGTTTTATAAAAAAACTACTCGTACAATTAGTATATTACCTAAAATCATTAATATCTCAGTGCAAAAATACCTCTAAATTAAAAATATCTCTAAAATTAGTATAATGATAAATTTCTTTGAAGTTTTCTTGAGTTCAGAAAGAACCAATTTAAAAATAAATCATATTGACCTCGTTTGATACGATTTGGTTTTTGAGTTTTTATTTCTTAATTTAGCATATAGACACTACTACCTCCAAATTCTTCATTTATTATCTACTTTTTAGTGAGATGGTCTAAGGCTCTCCCAAAGATAGACTCCCTCTCTAAAAAAGTTGAGCTCCCCTCAAGTTTGTGAGATTCCCTCTCACAGTGTTATATCTTTTCATTGAACAAAATCCTCTTTGTTCGAATGACCTAGGCTCCCTCTAAGCTTAGAGAATCCTTTCTCAATGAATCATGATGCAAAATAGTGAGAAGAATGGGATATGTCTCCAATACATGTAATGTTCCCTTCTTTTAACACAAGAAGAAAGGGCTACAACAAGATAATACAAATGTTGCTTTTAAAACAAACCGAATCATCAACCCTAACTGGAGGACTAAGTGTCCTTTAAATATGCATAGCAGAATCATAGTGAGCAATTCTAACTTCCATAGCAACTGTGCATTAAATAAGAAAGATGTAGGCAGTAGGAACAGAAAAGGCAACCACCAATAAGGAAAGTATCTTGCAGAATCACCATTTCTGTAGACTATCCCCTTCTCAAAACAAGGGCAATGCAATAACATTTCCAATATCTGAAGTCGTAAAACAAATATTGGCAATCTAAAAAAACCTAACAACTTCAAATAAATGTATCAATATACTAACAACATGTTTAATTTTGAGTTATTTTTCAACAAGATATTAACAATTTTAGTTCATACATTAATTGTTAGTATAGTTTTTAAAGTTTTTTAAGGGTATCTTTTAAACAAAATTTTAGGAGTTTCCAACAAAAATTAACGTTAAGGGCATTTCTTAACCTTTTCTGAAAGTCTGAGTGTATTTTTTATACTTTTGAAAGTTGAGAATTTTTGTCACAAAATTCAAAGTCGAGGGCTATTTTTTATAATTTAGCCATTCATTTGTCCAAATACCAAATGAAAATTAAACACCTCAGAAAAGTAGATTTCAGGTAAAAAAACAGAACAGTAGATCAGAAGGGCAGAAAGCATAGAACAAGATAATGAAGACTCCAAACTTATCAGTTCGTGGAGAAGAAAGGAGAGAAATAAAGGGAAGTGACAGGTAGATGCTGATGTTGAGGCTCAAGCATCAATCTGAGAGAGAGAAGAGTGAAACATCGAGAGAGACAGAAACAGAGGCAGTGAGTAGGGGCAGAGATATCCACGGTGAAGGGCTGAGTGGGGCGGAGAACCCTTCCTCGCCCCCCTATTCTATTTCCATCCCGTATTGGGGTAAGCAACCATGGCGGGATAAGGTTCCCCGCCGGAAAATTCAATCTCAGATTTTTAACCAAATTTAATTTAATTTCAACCAAATATTTATTTTCAACAATTCCTTATTTTCAAATTCTTTAAATGAAGTATTTCCAATAAAATTACAAATAACAAAATCCAATGACAACCTCAAATTGTATCCAAATCAATACAGAATTCATTAGTCATAAAACCATCTACCCAAAAGTCAAAAACATTAAAGAGAGCTCTATTACCATTCAAAAGGCAGCATTAGTCACAAAAACATCGATTGAAAATGCAGCAAAATCATTTATTCAAATAGTCTAGAGAGCTCTATGTAGAAATTTTAAATTAAATTAACTATAACTCTAGCTGTAATGAAAGTGTAAAGGGAGAGGGACGGAGGGTTTAATTCTTTCAAGTTTCAATGAAAGAAAAACTTTAACTTAATTAACCTTTAAGGAGCTGGAACTGGAATCGTGGTCGTGTGGAACTGGTAAACGAGATTGCCGAATCGTGGAGTGACCGTGAGCCGGTGATAGACTGTGAGGATTTCAGGACATAAGGGGAAATGTAGGGAAGGTGCGGCTACTTTGAAGCTGGAATCGTGGCGTAACTGTGATGGATTGACGGAGTCGGACTGATGGTGAATCGGGGAAGGGAGGATAGCTGCGGGCTGGCGAATCAGTGAGAACTGAGGACACACACAACAGAATGGAGAAGTTAGAAACGAAGAGGGACGCGGCCGCTGCTAAGAGAGGGGAAAGATTCTAGGGTTCTTTTATATTTTTTTGCTAATTTATAAAAGTGTAACTTACAAAGAGATTTCTAAACTTTGTACGTGGTAAAAAATACAACATTTTCAAATGTTACAAAATAATTCGTTTAGGGTTGGGGTGGTTATTATAATCTATGGTTATTATAATCGATATGTTATAATAGTATGTAGATTATAGATTATTATAGTCTGAATTATTATAATCTATGTTTGGAAAAGTTATAAATAGTAAAAGGGGAAGTGAGGGAGTGAGGAATAATGACACAAGAGAGATGCGGGGGTGAGGAATATTGAAAGGAAGGAATGAGGAATAGTGAAAGGAAGGAATGAGGAATGATGAAAGGAGGGAGTGAGGAATGATGGTAGATGAGAAATAAGAGAAAAGCAGAATAGTCGTAATCCTAATCCTAAGATTATGATAACCCAATCGGGCAAGCATGGAGTAGACTAAAATACTCCACTCCACTCCTTCATAGTTTAAGTGCCAAACGCCCCCATAAAAATTCTAAAATATCTGCGGCCTTTGGGGGAGGATAGAGTTATGGAGTATAAATGTTATGATAATCCTAGGGTTATGATAATATGTGTTTGGAAAAAAGATTATGAATGGTAATGTTATGATAGTATGTGTTTGGGGAAGGATTATGATATGCATTGTTTTGATAATATTTGTTTGGGGAACGATTATGATAGTAGTGTTATGATGATATGCTTTTGGGGGAAGGATTATGATTGTAGTGTTATGATCATATATGTTTGGAGGAAGGATTATCATTGTAGTGTTATGATAGGGGAAGTATTATGTAACGATCCAACTCTTTATACTAAGTTGAGGTCATTACATTAAAGATAAATAACAATTTTGACAATTTCTTGAAAAGAATAAAACTAAATTTTCATTAAAAATACCATGAAAACATGTTGTGCAGCTAGTTCTACAATTTTAAAGATAATAAAAATAAATAGATAAAAAAGTTTAAGCTTAAAACACTGAAAATGAACAATGAAAAGCGAAAGCAAAACTGTGTCTCCATTTAACATGTCACAGATCCTTTCTATCGCTCGTCAGCTTTCCTCTATCTTTATCTATGGAAATCGACTCACGTAGTTTGACTTGGCAAAAAGGGAAAAGTTGCATGGCGAAGGCTAGACTGGCGACGAGGCTACACCTAAACAACGGTCGAACAGAGACAACGCACGATAAGGGTCCTTGGCGGCAGCTAGGGTTGAAGAAAGGAAGAAGATGAAGTTGAATAGTCGCATGCGGATTGAGGAGCTTATATAATAATAATATTATTATTATTATTATTATTTTCCAATTATTTTCTTTTTCCAACTAAATAAAATCTCCATTCTCTTTCCTCAATTAAATTCATTCAAATCAACTTTTATTTCTCTCCCATAAAATAATCTTTTTACAATAATAATTATCCTTTTTCAAATAATTACATTTTTCAAAAATATAATTATTTTCTTATTATTTCTGTTTTTCTTTCTAAATAATTATCCTCTCTCCAAATAATTATCCTCCCAAAATCAATAATAATATCCTTAATAATTATATTATCCTTAATATAATTATCTTTTTCCACTTTCCTAAATTAACGATGCATATCTATATATAATTAACCAAAATTCTTAAACCTCACCAAATTAAATTATCAAAATCATTCAAACTTCAATTAAATCTTTCACAACACCAAAATTCAAATTTTCAACAATTAATTAAATATTATTTCACTGAATATTTAATTAATCCTAACTTTCACAAAGTCAAATAATTTCCATTGAATGAAAGCAAATAACGCCCAACAAATTAAACAAAACTAAAATAATTATCTTAATATTTTTGGGGTGTTATAGATTATGATTTTAGTGTTATGATAATATGCATTTGGAGGAAGGATTATGATTGTAGTGTTATTATAATATGCGTTTGGGGGAAAGATTACTAGTGTTATGGTAAAACTTTTTTATTATATAAAATAAACAATTTTAATATATATAATTTTAATAAATCATATTATTTTTTGTAAATATGTTTTTCAATATTTTTCTTCCATACACCGCTTAATTCATAATTTGGTTTTCAAATTGTTATGTTGTGCCCTGTTTCTTTTTTTTTTCCTTGGGTCGTTGACACGTAACGCGTAAACCTGTTAGAGTAGGCAAATATAAAATTGAAGCCGACATTCACAAAAGAACTGGATTACTAGAAATAATCGTTCACATAACAGCATAATAACAATACATATGGAAAGTAGAAAAACAGTAAACAACGCAGATGAAGCAGCAAACACAAAAAACAAAGGAAATGGAGAAGCACTTGAAGGTTTTCTTAGAGAATGACCGTGCATAAGTCAAACTTCATCTCAGCAGGTACGTCCAGGAAAGCTTTCATATCATTGACATTGTGCATAAGGATACACATACAGCGACACCTGTCGATTCTAGTCAGTTCAGAGATGGCTTGTAACTGTTGAATGACCTCTTGCCGTGTTGACTTTGCATCTTGCCGTTGTAAGATCGATCAGTCTACAATGTGGTTAAGTTGTTCATTGTCGTACTCAATGGCATTGCGAAGTATGTCCACAGTTTCTATCGATTGCCCTCCCCGCTTCTTTTCAACTGCTAGAAGCATTCCTACCATCACTTGCACATCCGGATCGTGTGCCTATTATTTCGTTAGGTGACATGTCTAATTTTACATTGTGAGGAACTTCAAATCGTTGCCATTGTCATGACCAAATCCCTCGTAACCACCAGGCACATTGGACCCGACATCGACGAAAGTCACCGTGCGTTCTCTGGTCCATGATCTCTCCCAAAGACGTAGCAAAGTTCGTTGTAGTGGGGAAATGATCTATTTATGAGACCCTTCACAACAGGATGACTCTGTTCAAGTGTTGTAGTAAATTGTTGGTATTATTTTCAATTATATTTGAATAACCGTTGACATAAGGAATAGCGTACCTTCATCCAATCTTCGAACACATCTTTCTCCCAATGATGCACTTCAGTTCATTGTTTCACTTAAACCAACTGCAAGACGAGTCCCACATTTTGGCTACAGCATGGAACATTCTCTTTAGCAATTTTATCTGACTATCGGTAGTCGTAGGCTGGATGTTACATCCTGGCATCTTAGAAGTCATTATTCTTGCGAGCTGACTATGGTACCTAGGTCTAAAGGTCCCGTTGTCAGACCACCAGCCACTGGCATTCACTAATTCTACCAAGCACTCCACGAGGGTGGCCTCTTTCTCTTTTGCCCAAAAGTGTTTAGGTAGCCTTGAAGAACTTACCATACTAGAAAGCGAATGCAAACATTTTTGCTACTAAAAAATCACATAAAAAGATAATACATTGTTCTCCTACGGAATTGCCAGTGTGTCATTCATTTCGTTGGTAAACAAATACATTTGCTAACAGAAAATCGAACCGTATGAAAAATAAGTAAATGGGGGTATCATTAACATTCAAATCAAATGTAAAACTAAACTACTGCTACACTAGTCGTACTACTAGTTACAGAACTCCCAATCACAGAACATTTGTTTTACAAGCTCGTCCCTCCATTGACTTCATTCATTGGAGGTCTCTATGTAGTGTATATCGTTCATGGCAGTTGTCGTGTGGGTTGAATCACCCTCATCTATGTTGTCTGATATATCAACGTTCATCATCTCTCTATTGATGAGTTTGCGCAATAGAAAACATGTGAGTATCGTGCGACATTGAACTTCTAGATGGTAGTACGACTTTCCTCACAGGATTGCCCACTGACCCTTCAATACACCGAAAGCCTTTTCAATTACATTTTGTGCAGAATAATGTTTCACGTTGAAAAACTCTTTTGATGTTGAAGGTGCATTTCCAGCTCCACGTCAGCCTTGCAGGTGGTATTTTGCCCTCTATATGGTGCTAGAAAACCCTCAACATTTAGGTATCCAGCATCGCATAGGTAGTAATAGCCTGTGATGACATCGCACGCTTTAAATGTCGTAACTCAATACAGAAAAATTATACTTTTATATATAAATGTGTATGTAGTTACCTTTTGGCACCTTCAGGCCGTTTGATCTTTAAATGGCATCTCAAAGGATGTGGAAGTCGGCAGCGAATCCTTCTCAACTGGCTAATACGAACACGGAATCACCTTTCATATCATATACTCCAAGGACATTTGTGACAACTTCTCTCTTTCGTGTTCTATATCTCAGACGCTCACTTGCTGAAACATTGACCTTGATATATGTGTCATCTAATGCACCAAGACAGTTTTGCAACTCAAAATGAGTAGATCAGATGTTGGAGCCATTCAAGTACGTAGTTGGTTTAAAAACACGAACCTCAAACCACCTCCATCTTGGATCTATGCAACCATTTGTCACAGGTTATGGTTTTTTCAACAACTCCTCATGCAAGCATAAGATCGCCATCAACACTATTGAAATGTCATGAAATTGTCTCATCGAGCCACATGAATTCCCTTTGAATCACACGATTTTTCACGTCGTGCGCAAGTACATGGAGAAACATTGTCACCATCTCCTTTACATCGACGATTTTCGTCGATGCTAATCTAGCTATGGTCCTAAGTAGGTGGCATAGAATGGTGAAACATCTTCGTCCATTCTCGTACTTTGCTGACATACTAGGTCTGACTCATGGATCATTGGTTTGTTGAGGTTTTGTCAGCACAGACTTAATAATTTTGCATGTATATAATGCATCTGTAATACGTCACTAAGTCAGGTTATTGCGCGTGATGCGCTCACCATAGCTTTCTGTATTACGTGCTTTAATTCTAGGCAATGAGTCATGGGTCTTAATCATAGCATGTGAGATGCTCACTATGTACCTCTTTATCGCGTGATTCAAAAGTCCTCGTTAAGTTCAAGTTTTTCTACTGCTCACCCAAGTGCAAGCGAAAAAGTACCTGGGTGATCTATGGTCGAACATAGGGAATTTTTTATAGACGTTAGTTCTAGGGTCCACTTATCATTTAGCCATTATGATAATTAAATAGAAAGAATATAAAGAATTAAAACTACTCGTTAACACCTAGAGACTCATGCATCGAGAATAAATTATGGCCACATGGAAGATTGAGCGAACTAACTTGTGTGCGAGAAAGAGGTGAAGGAAGGTGTATGCATTATTAGGTGATGGAGCAATGCGAGAGTCTTGATGCCATGTAACTTGTACAATCAGCACATGATTAAGGCGACCTTCTCTCAAAGTGTTTAGACCCACACTTGCTCACCTCTCGGGATGCAAATGACTATGCTTGATTAGGAGAGCTATATCTAAAATACTTTGCTTATAATACTTATAGAACTTCTCGTTTAAGGACAACAATCTCTCAGTGTCTAATGTCCGCACTTGTTCACCTTTCAGGATACAAATGGTGGAAGTTATCTCGCTAAGGTGGTGTTAGTTGCCAAACTCTTCCTTGCGCGCATTAATCTTAGCCTTGCTACTTGCTCTCTCGAATACTTGGCGATTGACACTAGTCAAGTGATGAATATAGTTCAACTAATGCAATAAGCCTTATAAGCTAGGCTTCTTATCAAGAACCTATCACAACTCTAACTACGCATAACACATTGACAAGTGGGAAGTCAAAAAATGATGGATTGAAAAGGTGTAAACATGCAATATATGTATAAAGAATATAAGTCTTCAGCCACTGTACAATATGAACAACATATATTACAATGAAGTGTAAAAATGAAGAGAAAAAAGAGCAGAAAAATACTACAAGTCATAGGGAAAATGGGGGAAGAAATCCTCTCTTGCTTGAGCTCACAGCTCTCTAACTAGCCTAATCGTGCCTTGCACCCATTCAGGTGCTCTTTGTGCTCATATAGGCATGTTCTCCTTGGTGAAGATGAAGTGCTTGTATAGGCATCTTTTCCACGGGAAACTTCTATGCCTCTAAGCTTGTCAGCACTGACTTTGGCACTGTAAAGTCACGTCATTCCAACTATCAATCTTGTCTTCTAGTAAGCTTTCTTCACGTGATGACATATTTCCTTGCCTGGGTTGTTAATCACCAAGCGAGTTTCCATTGTGTAGCTTTTGCACGAGATGTTCTTTGTGATTTGCTCATTTCTTCTTTTCTCACTTATCCTGTGTTTAAACATGTTAATCGCGTAAAACAAGCATGATGCTTATGTAAGTTGTACATATTTCTAAATATTTATGAATTTATAAAACGAGTTACATGTTTTGACCCTTTTCTTATGCGTTTAACCTCATTATTCTAATAAAAGATTGTATAATAACGGGTGTTTATATACATTATCAATCATGCGAAAGTACGCTGTCTAATCATAGAAATTATTATATATACATACATACATATACATACATACATACATACATATAGATACATATGTATATATACGTACATATATATACATACGTACATACATACATACATACATACATACATACATACATATACACACACATATATATTATATATATATGTGTATATATATATATGTATGTATGTATGTATGTACATATATAACTTCCTTCTCAGTTCCAAGGGGTAAGTGATGATGTTGTAAAACCTACCCAAAAAATGTCTCATGATGAAAATCTTGCTCATCCTGAGACTGTTGATCTGCTATCAAGACGGATTTATAAATTTAAAAGCAAGTTTTAAGAAGTCAAGATGTCTTGTAACATAGCAAAATAAAGATCCCCTCAACTTAAACAATAGCAATTCTAGTTCGAGATCCTCCAATGTTTTTAATTCCTCAAGAAGAAGAGACGTAGATTGTGTAAATGATCAAGCTATTAAGATTGATAGAAGTTTAAAATGATACGAATGTGAAGGTTTTGGTCATTACCAAGTTGAAAGTGCAACTTATCTGAAACGGATGAAAAATGGATTACTGCTACCTTGTCTGATGATTCATCCTCAGATAGTGATTGTGATGTTTATGGTAAAACACTTATTAGTTCTATTTCAGAAGAAGTTGTGGAAGATGTACCCAGTTTATTAGAAAAAGAAGTGATCAAAACTATTTCTTTATCTGTTGATGAGATTATGACCATGTGGGAAGAGGATCAGGAAGTTTTAAAGCCTCAACATGATCATATTATAACTTTTACTGAAGACAAACTTCACCTGATGGAAATGATTACTACTTTAAAGAAAAACTTGAGTAATGCTCAGAATGCTTATGATTCCTTGTCAAAGTCTATTCGTCTTTTGTCTTCTGGAACAAATTCTCTTGATGATATTCTAAGTAGAGAGGAAGTAAGAATGATAAACAGGGTATAGGTTTTTTGAAAGGAAATTCAGCATCCAAAACAGATTCTACTGTCTTTGTTTGTGTCTCTAAAGGCAAGTCTACTGATTCTGTTTATCATATTGTAGAATTTACTAAAGGATCTTCTAGCAAAATGGTTCTCGTCTAAGAGATGGATTTGTAACTACTATGGAAAATTAGGTCACTTCAGACCCTTCTGTTATAAACTTCATCATCTTGTCCATTCTCCAAAATATGAATACTGATACTTTGATAGTGCCTGCTCTAGACAATGACAGGAAATGCATTGTTGTTCTTTATTCTGGAAGAAAGCAAGACATGCCAAGTTACTTTTGGAGATGGTGTCAAAGGAAACGTGATTGGTAAGGAAAATATCAACCATTTTGGTGCTTCCATTCTCAAAGATGTCAGACTAAACTAACCTTATTGGTGTGAGCCAACTGCATGTGTGATCAAGGTTTCTTTGTTAGTTTTTCAAAGGACAACCGTGAGGTTCAAGATTCATAAAATCATACTATTATGATAGGTACTCGTCTGCCCGATAACTGTTATCACTAGGATAAGGATATCATGAATCTTATGTACAATTTGTTAAAATCTGATGAAGGCGTGCCCCCTACTGCATCTTTCACAAGTACGTCTGTGTGTAACAGTTGTACTTCCTCCGAAGAAAGTTCAAATCCGTGTAATAATGCAGAGTTTGTTGCAACAGAACTATCCACTACTCAGTGTCTTGTCCCTTCTTCCAAATTTGGTGATAAATTTCATGAGAGTTTATATCGAAGCATCATTGAGAGTCTTCTATTTCAGACTACCAATCGTTCTGATATTGCTTTTGTTGTTTGTGGTGGTGCTTGCTATCACACTGATCCTCGAGTATCTCGTTTTTGCTGTGCTAAACGCATTTTGAAATATGTGTCAGGTATTGTTATTTTTGGCTTATGGTTTTCTTTTGATACTACCTCTATGTTGGTAGGGTATTGTGATCTTGTTTGGACTGGGTGTGCTGAAGATCGTAAAAATACTTTTGTTGCGTGTTTCTTTTCGGGTAATCTTATTGTCTGATTTAGTACAAATCAAAATTATAATTCCATATCTACGGCCAAGGATGAATCTTTAGATTTTGGTAATTGTCGTCCTTAACTTCTATGGATAAATCAAAGGTTCTATGAATATGATATTCACCAAGGCACTATGATTCTACATAGCGACAACATGCGTGAGCTAGGGGTTTGTCAATATAATAACTAACAATTACTGATCTTTTGTTGTGGGCTTGTCATTCAGACTACCTTATCTTATTGGACTTGTAATATGTTGCCCGACGCTAAGAGATTCATTTGAATTTAAATTGGCATTTATGTTCATCTCTTCATCTTCATCCATCTTTGCCTCTGCAACCATCACTTTGTCTGCTTCGTTTCCTAAGTTTCCTATGCTATTGTATCACTGTTGTTTCATTTATGGTTTTCACAAGAAAAGCTCATTATCACGCTGGTGTTTCTTCCATATTTGCTGACTCAGAATCCTTTGATGATGATGATAATGTGGTCCTATCTGTTGCACTATGTCGAAAGATTGCTGGTGCATCTTTTTCTATGCGTAAGAAGAATAGGTCTAAGACTTCTAAAGAAGCCTAGAACAAAGAAGACTTATGCTGCTGGTATTTTATATAAGAAGCTCTTTGGTGGTGTCCATTTTGAACACTATGATGATGAGTCCTCTATCTCTAGCATGCTTACTTCGCATAATGCTACTATTGTTCCTAATTATACCAAGACTTCTTCTAAGGCTACTCCGTTTATTGATACTTTCATTGATGAATTATTTGAAGAGTTATGTCATGACTCTGAGGTTTCTGATTGTAGAATTCCTCATAATACTACTCAAAATGTACCCGTTTTTGAGTTCATATCACCCATGGATTCTACAATTCCTTCTGTTATTCCATCCGCTCATACTAGAAAGTTTTCTGGTGTTTCTCCTACTGCTGAGTCTGTTCCTATGACATCTATAGTTTTTGCCTCCTGTTTTTCCTACAAAGGTTGTGCAATTTTTGTCAGAAGAATTTCAACTTTAAGTGTTCTATCCAGGATCTTTAAAGAGTTATCTCTGATATGTCTAGTCGATGAGCTGTTGTTCCTCTGTGTTTCATGTTGTGCGTTCAATGCTTGCTGGTTCTTCACTGCTTGCTTCTCAATTATTTGTCATCATACAAGGGGGAGTATCTGATGAATGAGGTTTTGTCTAGGCTGTTACGAAATTGTCACACTCCTTATATGAAATCATTTGAGTTACTTGTTTCATGGTGCTTCTATTGTTTATTGACTCTTTGTTATGCATGTCTGAACAAATAAAGGAAGTCGATCCCAAGGGGGAGTTTGTTAGAATATTTATGGGCCCATCTTTGAAAGTCAAAGATGGATAGTTTATTTGTTCAGCTCATTTAAGGAATGTTTGTGAAGAATAATATGATGGAAAAAAAATTTATGTGGTTCATTTTTTGAAAAGATTATTTCTTTAAGGAAAGGTTATGGAGAATATTCTAATAGGAAAAATATTTTATTTGGTTCCTTTTTTGAAAAATATTATTTCCTTATTTATTAAAGATTTGTCGTTGATATTATAATGCATGTGCATGGGCATTATTCAACGAGCTTTATTCTGTAAAAAATGGAGAAGGACTTCATGATTAAACAGTTATTCACAAGAATTTGAAGCGTGTAAGTCATCTCTCAATGATGTGATTTATTGGTGATATGTGTATCAATTATTGTTTAGACTGAGATTATAATATTCGAAGTTCAAGCTTCTGTAGTATGATGATTTAAAAGACTTGTTGCTTACGTCTTGATGAAAAACTTAATTAAGAGGGAGATTTTGGTTAGCCAAATAATCTAACTTTGAAATAGTTTAGTGATAGTGTTACTTGCTGTAATTTTGTATCAATGATAGTACTGAGTGAGGAAGTTTAGTGAGAGACTCTATACTAAGAATCATAATAGTTTAATTATGATTTATATATCAAAGAAATAAAATCTCTGGTCTCGAGTCAAGGACCCCCCAGATGTAGGTATTGTGTCATCAAACTGGCTTAACAATGTCTAGTGTTTTTACTTATCTGCACTGTTAGTTGTTCCTACTGTTGATTAACTGAGGGTTTATCCTATTTTACTGTTGTTGTCGCTTTCACTGTTTTATCACACTTAACAGATAAATAAAAAAAGGGACTAAACAGAGGGAGAAAATAGAGAAATTAGTATGTGCTAAATAATGAAAGCATGCAGTAAAGAGAAGCATTTGAGACATACTGAAGTGGTAAAAACATGGGTAATAAAATAGAGGGATAAAACTCAAAGAAATAGATTCACAACAAAGTGTTAAACATATCAAAGAGGTAGAAGATAGGGAAACATTCAAACTACAGGGATGTAATGGAATGGGAACCAAGGGCCATATAGTCAAGGGAAGGTGGTAATAAATCAGACAACAAGCAGTAAACAACCAACAAGTATCCTAGAAAATAGGGGATATGACAATTCAATGTAACAATGGAAAATGCAGTCAAACTTGAAGACCTAGTAGAAAAATTAGGCAATTAGGTTCGCAAAACTACAACAGCACAAGTACACAATAGGCATGAAAATATTGACATAATAGAGATGAGTAGTGAAGGTGACATAATTATGAAGAAACATTAAAAAAATTAACCAAGTTTTGAAAACCACATCTCTTAGCCATTATTGGCAGAGAATTCATTTCGAAAAAAGTATCGACTTTGATTTACATCAAGTGGTATCAGAGCAACCCCGATCCTTGGACGGATGGCTGGCCAGAGAAGAAACAACCCAGCCACAGGGGACGACCGTGTGCAAGAAGAAGTGGAAGACATCGCCTCCCTCTCTCTAAGGACATCAACGGTTCACTTGCTGGCCGTCGAGGACTCTTTGGGAGATTTACACTGAAAGATCGACAGAGTTACGTAAAACTTCAAACTTCTAACTAAGAGGATGGATGAACTATTGGGGCAGCCACAACTAGAAGCAAATGTAGCAAACGACCACAATTTTGACGACAGAAAAGGTTGGCGAGCAAGAGGAAATCAGAGGAACTTCAATAATCAGCTTGACATCCATGGTGCTGGAATTCATAGGGCTGAACGAAATTATCAAGAAAGAAGATTCGGGGCTCAAGAAAGAAGGAGACCAGCCTAAGATTATCAATAACCTCTTCCAAGAAACCAAGATTACAACCAAGAACTGTAAGATTGGAGTTCTACTAATGATGAATGGCAAGAAAGGACACTAAATGATCATAACAGAAGGTTTTGGCCACATGCTGATAGTAGGAGAAAAAAACCCAGCAGTTGGTATAGACAAGAAAATCAATTGTACTTCCATAAACAATGCTGGATTCTGATTCAAGTGATTCGGAAGAAGAATTTCAACAATCAAATTTTGGCCATGCTCGATTTTCTCAAAGAAACGATCATCATCCAAATTGAAAAAATGATTCTAATGACTCCGATTATGTTTCTAAAACAGTTTGGGACAGAATAAGAATGCGACAATATCAAAATATGCCCCAATGATCCAATCAAACCCATTTTCTAAGAAATCAACGTTCATTGGGAAAAATGACTCAACATGTAGATCAACCTCCAATTTATTTGCAAGAGCCCAAGAACATATTGGTTTCATATACAGAAGAGAAGACAAAGAAATCACTGATGGAAAATTTTCAAATAAAAAATCATGAAGATAAAATTGAAGAACAAGAATTTGAAAATGTTGACTTGGAAGTGGTCACAAGTGAAGAAAAATCCAACAAAGAAGATGAAAAAGAAGTATCAAGCACCAAGGAAAAGATCAACGACAAATTGGTTGTGGTGGAAATGAATCTTCAAACCGTCGAAGAACTTGAAGCGAGTAATAAAGAAAATGTGATGCTTGAAGGATTTTCTTCGAAAGTTAGTTCTTTTGAAATTCATTCTTTGAAAACGACTTTATGTGAGATTCAAGGGAACATTTTTTTCAAGTTTACGGTCGACGGAGAGATTCATCTTTTAGTGGCCATATTTGATTTTTTGTCTCGATTTTATCCCTTCGATCACAATATTTTTGTCCAAAACGTAGGAGGTTGGTTTGGTCATACTCCATTGCACCAGATGGATTTCAACTTTTATGACAAACTCGGGACGAGTTTGATGCTAGGGGGTGGAATGATGTAATAAGAATAAGGCTAAAAGAAAGCTATAGTTAGTTAGAGTAGAAGACGACTGTACTTAGTTAAAACAGTTAAATACTTAACTGTTTCATATACAGTATCCTTGTAACTACTTTGTAACAAACTTACAAAACCTTAATAAATATCACATCTCTTAGCCATTATTGGCAGAGAATTCATTTTGAAAAAAGTATCGACTTTGATTTAATCAGAGAGGAAGAGACTTTTTTCGGAGGCAAGTTTGAAACGCAACCCTCATCGAAACACAAAAGGGTTTCAATTACAGGAAAGAAAATCGAGGACAAAAACGCCACTATAGAGGAAGATGAAAATACGCAATATGGGTGTAGATTCAAAGAGGAAAAGTGGGAAAAATCGTTCAGCATGGTAGACTTTGGAGGAAAAAACAAAAATGGAACGAAAAATGATGAAGAATATGAGTAAAAGAGAAGGAAATAAGATGGATTGACGGATGGATTATAGAGAGTTTGGGGAGGACTATGGCCGGATTGGAAGAAGAATTGAGGGGGGTTATGACAAGGGTTATAGAGGAAAAGAGAAGGGTTAAATGAGATTAGGATAACCCTAATCCCCATTTATGTAAATTGAGGCCCAAATGCGTAGCCCACCATAACTCCCCACCCCAAACACATCTTTAGTTTTGTTTCAAAAGCATCCCTAAATTATTCAAGCATTTCATATATAAATTTGAAATAAAAAAACTAATAAAATATATTAATTTATCCAAATTTTACACCAACCAAAATAAAAATAAAATATTTAAATTAATACCATAGTTTTGAATTTATTTGACTATTAACACAGAATGATAGATCACGAACACAACCAATCTCAATAGCAAATGTTTTAATTAACATATGGTTAATTGTCAAATAAAAAATGTATTTGTCTATTAATATACTGATAGTTTAATAAGATTAATTAGCGTGAGATTTTTTTTATTTGACTAGTTATTGTTTTTGGAAAATTTAAAAAAAAATTGTAAATTTGACAAAATATTTAAAATATATAGCAAAATTTTAGATTCTATTAATAATAGACATTGATAGATACTGATGCTTCTATCAGTGACACTGATAGACAATGATAGAAGTCTATCAATTTCTACAATTAATAGAATTCAAAATTTTACTATAGCTTGTAAATATTGTAATTTATTTTACTATTTTAAAAATACCCCTATTATTTTAGTATGTTTTAAGGAGAATTTTTTTTGAAACTTTGCGAGATTTTGTGAAATTTGATGTTTTAACCAAACTTTAAAATGTTAGTGTTGATGGATATATCGGATTTTTAATTTTACAGAAATTTCGATTTCGAAGGATATTTTTGAAAAAAATTATAAAAAATTCAAAAAATAAATTTAAATTAGTAAATAAATATTTAATTATCTTCGAATAAGTAAATGTGTATATTATTTATATTAGTGTCATTTTGGTGTATATTTTTTTGTTATTCATGGATTTTAAACGATGTAATGGAAATATTGGTCCATCCCTTCTACCAATATCGAACCCATGGAAATGTGAAAATATTGAATAGAAAAATCGATATATTGATGAAAATTTAAAACTATGGTTTTAACTTAAAAATTTTGTTTTTATTTTGGGTGCTAAGAAATTTGGTGTAAATATTGAATTAGTGAAAGTCTTTTTTTCTTCTTCTTAAGTTTAAGGATACATATGAAACTTTTCAATAGTTCAAAGATATTTTTAAAACAAAATTTTAAAGGTTTTCATCCAAAAATAACCTAAGAGTATTTTTAATCTTTTTCGAAAATTTAAGGACATTTTTGAAATTTTTTAAAGTCAGGAAACCACAAAGTTGATGAGCATTTTTGCACCGGTGTAAAAAATACTCATAAACTTTTAAAATTTTCAAAAATATTCTCAAACTTTCAAAATTAAGAGTGGAAAATGATTATGAAACATATTAAAAACACTAGAAATTTTGTAATTTACCTTACATGTTTGCAATGTGTTGATTTTTGGATACGATAACTTTGAGATATTCTTCTTTGCAGGATTTGGTTAAAACAAGAAACATTTAGTTTAACACCAAAGTAAGGGATCATCTTCTGTGAGGTATTAACTTTTTAGATATGGATTTTTGTGTCACAATTGATTATTTTCTAATTTTTGAATGAGATTTGATTACATTTCATCGTTTGCTCATTTAACTTGATGCGTGTCACTAGATTTGTTGGTGAGTTGTCAACTACTTCAACACATATTGTCCAGAAGAATCACCTTGAACATTTTTAATTTGGCTCTTCCAATTACATGTTCAACTTAGCGGGTTCCAAGAACGTAATGCGATAATCGAATTGGCTATAACCATCTCATCTAATTCAATTGGCTAATTAGATGATTAGGACTTCCTACTAGCTTTTTTAGGAGGGATGGCTAAGACTAATGAACACAAGAGTCAATTGAGTATCCTGTGATCGTTGATAAGACCTAGGCTACAATATTTCTTAATTTGAATTCAATCTTATTTACTTTTGGCATAAATTATTTTCATTGATAACGTTCAATTGCAAATACCTCCATTAGTTATTATGAGATTGCAATATGTTTATCTAAAAAATTAACGTGTTTTGATCCTTGCGCTTAATCCAATATTACAATTAAGACTAGTGTTTATGGTAGTTCAATCAATAGAGGAAAATGAAAGTATTTAATATGGAGGGTAGAAGTGATATTTTATATATGAAAAGGGTAAAAAAAACAAACAAACAAACATGGTTTGATGAATAAATGAATCATACAGAAATCTTTTGTTTTATACATGAAACCTTTGTTTTTGGGTGATTGTTGGGAAATGAAATTTTCTTTTTTCAGTCCAAAATTTATAAACTTCCATGTGCTCGAATAATTTATAGAAGTTAAAATAGATTGTTGACGTGCAAATGGACGGGAAGTACGACCGACAAGAGTTAGGTTGTGTAACGAGCAGTGAGCAGGAAGAGGGTCAGGTCAGGTCAGGGTTTCAATTCCTCCTCTTCCCAATTTGTAAAAAATAAAATAATAGAAAAAAAAATGAATGGAATTGAACAACGACGGTCAATGACTCAATAGGGTGGAGTGGCAGTCAAACGGCGTCGTTTGGGTGACTTGTACGGGGGGAGAAGATATTTCTTTTTTAATGCTTTAGAAAAGGAATGAATAAAAATGGGGAATTGGGCCATGAAGGTTTGCCGAAACTCCAAGCCATCGTCATCGTCATCACAGTAATCAGGTCAGAGGGCAACCACCGAAAAATCCACCATGGAAACGGAAGCTCAACATGATGCAGTTGCCAATGCTGCTTCCATTAACTCTTTCATCGAGATCACTTCCTCTTCCAAAGAGGAAGCCCTTTTCTTCTTAGAGAGCCACAATTGGGATCTCGACGCCGCCGTTTCCACCTTCTTGGATAACCATGCCGCCGATGCCATCGACGCCACCGCCACTGCTACTGCCGCTCGCCCACTTCCACCTTCTGATTCGCCTGAATTTGCTCCTTCAGAGTCCCCATCGCGTTCTCGTTCCCCTTCCCCACCTGCCTCTCGTGCTCCTTATGAGCTCCGTTCGAGGAGAACTAGGGGTGAATCGGAGAAGAAAGACGACAATAGGGCTTCTGGTAGCAGGACGCGTCGCATCCGCACCCTTTCTGACCTAAACCGGCCGGCGGAAGGGGACTCTGATAGCGACTCTGATGAGCTGCAAGAGTACTACACTGGTGGTGAGAAGAGGTAGGTTTGCTTTTTGATTCATCAAGATTTACTCCTTATTGACTTCTGGGAAAATGTTGGATTATAGTTACAGATTGCAGTAAGCGTACGTTTGGAATTTTGATTGAAGGAGTCCTATTGGAGTTCCTGAATTCTGGATTTTTATTTTTTTGCAATATATTGTTTTGACATTTTTTTTCTCCTTCTAATACTTGGGGAGAGTTCAACTATTTCATTCAGGAAAACCATAATCTACTGGTTTATTTTTTTATGCGAAACTGGAAAATGTAGGATTTAGTTTATCTCCTATTTCAATGCTTTTATGAACTTCCTCGCTTTTTAGTTGCTCATATCATTTATCAATCTAATTTGAAGATTCTATTGTTAAGTAGGTTTAATGTTATTTGATATAGATTTTTGTTTTGCTTACATTTTCTTACAAATTACAAGAATGCAAATGCTATTAAACTATGACTTCTTCAAATCATGTTTGGGAGGGATATGGACATCCACTAGACAAAATATGTTTTCCCTAGAACCTCCTTCTATACATCTTTTTCAGGTTTCATGTATTGGTAAATTCTATATTCTAATGAATATCTTCCAAATGTTATCCTTTTCTAGAAGGAAAAAAAAAATGGATTTTCTAGCACCTACCCTTGAGGAGAAAGATCAAACTTTTAAAGAAACTTCTGCCGAGAAAGAATTGGCAAACACTTTGAAAGGAACCGGAAGTAAAAATTGCTAGGGCATTTTTGTATAGCCTAAATAAAGTCGGTAATCTTAAACTTTGCTCGTTGCACATATTATGTTTGATGTGGCACATATTATCATTTATCTTGTTTCCTATTAAAAAAACTGGTTGATGTGGAAATTATACTGCTGGAAAACTAATGGGCGGGGGAAAACATAATATTAGTTAATGATATCATTATATATTTATATATGGGTTCAATACATGGTGGTCATCTATCTAGGATATAATATCCTACAAGTTTCCTTGAGATTATGCGGGTTGTCCCGTGAGGTTAGTTAAGGTGCACATAAGTTGGTTCGGACACTCACAAATATTAAATTGGGCTGTGTTTTTTTCTTGTAGGCATGCATGTTTCCACAAGATATGTTTCATATTTTATTAGCTAATCTTACTGTAAGAGAGTAAAAATAAATATTTGCAGTTTAAAAATTATGTTTACCGAATTGTATAAGTATAGTCCATTATACAAGTACACTTGAGTTTGTTGGCACTGCTTAATGATTTTATTTTACTTTCACTGGCAGTGGCATGCTTGTCCAGGATCCTGCCAAAGGCAATTCTGTCGATGCAATTTTTGATCAAGCCAGACAATCAGCAGTCGATGTGCCTATTGAACCATCTTTAGCTTCGAGAAGCTTTACTGGAACTGCAAGATTGCTCTCTGGGGAGACAGTGCCCTCAATTCCTAGGCACCCAGAGGCTGTTACTCACACTGTCACTTTTTGGAGGAATGGATTTTCTGTTGATGATGGTCCTTTAAGGAGATTGGATGATCCTGAAAATGCGACTTTTATAGAGGTAACTGTGTGTGAAAGCCCAATTCTTGTGTTATTGGTTCCTAAAGTTAAATTTCTCTCTGGGGTCTTTGAGCTTGCAACATAACTGAAGGCGACTGCGCCATCGTCTATGATATTAGTTTTCTTTTAATGGCCACTTACATCAACTGATCTGGCCTTTCAGAAATTGAGCAATCCTTATAGATGAAAGAGTTCTATCTACCCAGTTCTGAATAAACTGCAAAAGACTTTACTCCTTGGTATTTCTTAGTCAATGCTAGGTTCATTTGTTATCAACGCTGATAAGCTGAGTTGGTTTTAATATCTAAAGTTTTGGCTATGGAGTATGGAGTATTGATCTGGAAATCTTTGTGAAAGTGTGACAGTTTGTTTTAATCTCTAAAGTTTTGGCTATGGAGTATGGACTATGGAGTATTGAGGTCTAAGATCCAAGCTTGTTTGATTTTATTTTCAAGATTAACCCAAGATCTGTTATTTGTGACAGATGTTAGTTTATATCTGGTAACATCTGTATGTTATTGCAGAGTATTCGTAGGTCAGAGTGTCCTGTAGAGCTCGAACCCACAGATAGGAGGACATCTGTCCATGTTAACCTCCTCAGAAGAGAGGAAGACTACCCAGTACGCTGATATCTCTTTCAGTAACCAATTTTTCAACACATTTGTAGGCCTTCTATATTTCTCATTTCATCTCCTACTGATACAGGAACCGGTGAAGCGCCGCCATGCTCCATTCCAAGGCGTTGGGAGAACATTAGCTAGTGACTCACCGAACTCGGATGCTCCCTCTGCTGCTCCTGCACTGAACGTTGCTCTGCCCCCATCAACAGGTTTGGTGGTTGACGACTCATTGCCAATTACTTCTCTTCAACTTAGGTTGGCAGATGGGACACGAATGGTCTCACGTTTCAACCACCACCACACAGTCAGGGACATTCGTGGTTTCATTGATGCATCAAGGCCTAGTGGTGCAAGAAATTACCAGCTCCAGACTATGGGTTTTCCTCCCAAACAATTGGCTGAATTGGATCAAACTATCGAACAAGCTGGAATAGCCAATTCTGTTGTGATTCAGAAATTTTAACAGGCTAAAAATCATTCAAGGTTAGCAAACATTGAGACCTAATTTTTTCATCCTTATGTCTTATTTGGGTTCTGATAGCTATGCTCAGGTATAAGTTTGCTTTGACATCTGTGGCATAGTATTTTATAGGGCCAGTTTCCGTTTCAACTAAATTTGTTATGATAGTAAAGTTTTATTCCATTAACAAGAATGATGCTATAAATTATATTCTTCTTTTATTAGCTTCAAAAGGATGTGAAGACGTGATAGTTGAAAGTGAGGTCTTGAGAACGAATAGGATATAAGACTTTTCTTTAGCATGGCTCAATACAAATCACAATATATGCATATGTTAAATACTCACCCGGACAACAATGGCAAGGCAACTATCAAATAACTTCAACCATTTCAAAATTACTCTCGAGTAATGTCTTTAATCTTGTGGTAGAAACAAAATAGTAGATTTATATTGAAAAATAAATGACACAAGGACTACAAACGACTCTTAAGAAAATTGAGCTAGTACTCTCTTGAGATTATCACTCAAGTCTAAACCAACTAAAACAGCACCTAGTTTCCTCTCCATTTACTCCCTCAATTACTCTTCCTAGTTTAAGCTTAAATGGCCTAACGGTATTTTCAACTATCTCACTTCATTCTTATCATATTACGTCTGATGGTTTGTATTGTCATTGAATATGTATAACAATTGTCAACTCCCACTAAGAACAAGATTTATGTAGCGCCTTCAACTATTGTTGATCATTTTATATATTTGGTTGGTTGTCAAAAGAACGAATTTTAAGAATGTGGCTAATACTTTTTCTTGAACTCATTTTCTCCAAACCGTTTATGATGTATGTATATGGACTCTCATTTACTGAAGTTATTATAAGCTGTGCAGCTTTTTTAGTTTATTTATTATACACTGTTTGAAAAGGCAGGCAAGTTGCAATGGGATTTCTAGTGTTGGGATGCACTATGATCTTTTGATTTCCGTACTCAAAATTAATTTGAAGGGATGAAAAATCATACCACTCGGGCCAAAAGGTTAAGAATGTGGCAGTGTTTGATGTGTTTCTTTTACAGATTTTGAAAATCAGGGTCATCTTCGCCTGACCTTACGAAACCAATTGTCGAATTATACTGAAAAAATAAAAGAACTTTCAGTTTTAGTATTTTTCTCCTACTATTATGTAACCCATGCATTTAAGGAAGTTAAATACTACGACTTAAAAACTAAGTTTAGGGTTAATTATTAATGTTTTTGACATGAAAAAATGAACTTAACTTTCAGTAAGTTGTAAACTTTGGGAAAGGCCTGTGAAAGAAAAAAAAAAAAGAGGAGTTTTGATGTTTAAATTTTATTTGTTTATTTATTATTTTTTAAATAAAGTTTTATGGTAAGTTAGAGATAGAGAACTCTAGTTGCCTCACTAATTGGCTCTAGAATTATTTTATTTTAGAAACTAATGTCAAAAATAGGTTAGCGGGAAAACTATGGGACACTTGCAAAAATAGCAAAAGGATCTTTAACTAAGATGGTCTAAAATTGTATATTATACTACAAGATTGACCTAAATTTTTCAAAATTTTAAAAAATGTTTTAAATTGACAAATATTTTACATAAATATAGGATCTAAATGACCAATTTATCCATCTTTATTATTAATAATATACTAAAGAATAGAAAAATGAAAACGAAAAAGAAAAGTGGATCATAATTAAAATTTGCATTTATTAGATATCCTATGTAAATATGGTAAGTGATTAATTCTATTATAGTAATATTATAATAAAAATTGTTTCTTAATTATTTTTCTTTTTGTGATTTTGTTCAAAAATTCTCCCCTCCCGATTTCTCTCTCACTTTCCAATCTCTCTCTCTATCCATTCTTTCTTTCGTTTTACATTATTTTTCATATATTTCATGTAATTATAGTATATATTAAATAATACGTGATATATTTTATTAATGAAAGGTTATTATATCAATTTGTTTATGTATTTTATTTAAATATTCATATCTTACGTAATAAATAATACGTTATGTTTGAAATAATAGTGATTATGTATGAAATTTGTTTATGTTTACATGAACATTAATGAGAAAAAATTATAATGAATATTTTTCTCAACATGCTTGCAATGTAGGGACTTTGATGAAAGAATTGAAGATCCATAAATTGTATGAAAAAAGTTGTTGAATGTTGAATTGGTTATGCTATCAATTTGTTAAACTGGTTTATGTATTTTATTTCAAATATTCATTTTATATGTAATAAATAATAAGTTATGTTTGAAACGATTACGGGTATATTATAGTATATATTGTTTACTTAAGGTTAGTTAGAATTTATATTTTGTATTCGAAACACACTATGGTATATTGAGTATATTAAAGATAATATTATTTATGTATTATTGAATATATGAAGTAGTATATATGTAACAAATCACATAAAATATATGTATCGTGCAGTAGTATATATGTAGGAATTAAAACAAAATGCTGATCGGATACATAATCCATGTTAAATGCAATAAGAAAAAATCACAGAACATAAAAAAATCAATGTATGTATTATTGCATATATGCAGTGGTATATATGTAACAAATCACAAAACATAAATGGATTATTTAGTAGCATATATGTAAGAAATAAAAAAATACTGTATGAATATATAATCTGTGTGTATATTCATATGCAGTAGTATATATGTGACAAATCACATAACATAAATTTATTATTCAGTGGTATATCATAATATATACGAACGACGGGGACATTTAATAAAAATTATATGTTGAACATGGAAGACGAACTAAACAATAAAAAATTAAATAAAATAGGAGAAACATGATCGGAATATATACTACAAAACAAAAAAAAGAAAGAACAAATTTTTAAGAAAAAAATATATGCTACGAGAAGGAAGAAGAAAGAATACATATGTCATATTGTATATATGAAGTGGTATATACATGTAAGCAAAATCTCGATAAAGTACAAAATTTGAAGAAAAGGAAAACGAAAGTAATTGATTGAAATTTGAAGAAAAAGAAAGTAATTGAGGAAGACAACTAACCGAAAGTTTTATATAAAACGAAATTTTGAAATAAACTGAAGAACCACATTGAAGAACGATATTGATAACAACAAAATTGATAAAAGAAACGACTGGAACTGAATTATGAAGACAAAATCCTCCTTAGCGCCAGAATTTTTATCTCAAAATGTTCACGGGTGAGCAAATAATGATATAATGTTATTTTTAATCATTAAATTATTCCATATTAGAAAAGATTTCATTTTATATTGAATTAATAAAATATTTTTAATCAATTTTCATAACAAATTTATACCTAAATTAATAGGTCAAATAAGGAAGTTGTTATTTATATAATTAATTTAGTATGATATAAGTAAGGAAATCATTTGAATTTAATTTCAAAAATTATATATAATTAATAGTTATTAGGAGGTCATAATTATTCCAAAAATTTAGGAAAACCTAATCAAGAAAATAAATCATAATTTAGGAAATTTGTGAAATTTTCTAGTAAATTTAGATCTTTTGTCTAAATCTTTCATAGCAAAAAGTTTACGATAACAAGGCCCATATTACTATATCTAAATTGTAAAAGTAAGTCGATAACCTTATATTGACAAAAAATAGAGTAGTTTTGGACGGTTCACGATTGGTCGTGTGGACCCCACACATTTTTCTTTTTCTATATATATTAAATATTTCAATTCTAAAACTATATTTCCTTATTAAAATTAATATCAACTTCTCAAATTTAATTTTTTTTTCTATATATATATATATGAGAAATTTTTAAAAATAGCAAATTTTACAAAATATTTACAACCTATAGCAAAATTTTTAAATTCTATCAGTAATAGCCACTGATATGTTATAGTGATATAAATCTATCAGTTACTATCATTGATAGAATCCAAAATTTTATTTGATTATTTTTTAATAAGAAGATATATTTTTAGAATTGGAATATTTAATATACAACAACAACAACAAAAGGTGTAGCGACAACGCAACTAGCTCATTGAAGTCGTGGACCTCTTCCACTACTTCATCCATAACTACTAGTTTTTTCCTACCAGTACTTTTTACATTAGTTTCTAAAATGACATTATTTAAAAAAAAAAAAAAGTTCCATCCTGGACTATGGTTAGTTTTTAGCCCATTTCATTAAGTTTAGTTTCACCTACAACAAGTAGAATCCTCAAGAAAATTGTGCATGTGAGGTTGTAACAAATAACCACATTCTCCGATTCAGTTAAATTACAAGAAAAAGAAAAACTAAGGTTATCTACCCCTTATAGCCTAATTAAAATAAGTTAAATTACAAGAATGTCTCTAGTCTGGTTTTTCTACACTAATAACCTAATTTTATACATCAAATTATAAGAATATCTCAAGTCTGCCATTTTTTCATGAACGACCTACTGAGTTACAATATTACCTAATAAATCAAGTTCAAACATTAGTGACACTCCCATTAATTTCTGACCATTTAAAGAAAGGAAAATACATAAATTCATACAAACAAAAATACCAAAATATTTATGGCTTATGTAATAAAAACAAAAAATCCATAAAGTCGATAATTTTTTTTCATAAATTTAATATTTTTCCTTGATATTGGGAACGATTTGTCACTTCTATTTCTTTTTATTTGTGATTTATTCATCTCTTCTTTCAAATTTTCTTTCTTCTATTTTTATTCATCTTCTTTTTCTTTCTTTCTTCATCTTCTCTTTCTTTCTTCCAACTCCTCTTCTAGAATACCAAGATCGTTTAGATATCATTTTGATATGATCTAAATGATCGCTTACCTAGTCAACACGATCGTTTTGATTTGAAGCTATTTTCCATTGTTTAAAAAGAACTACATGACCATGTGGGATATGATATAAACGGTTGCTTACCTAGTCAACATGATCGTTTAGATTTAAAGCATATTTTCTATCGTTTAAAAAGAACTACACAATCATGCGGATATGATCTAAACGATCGCTTACCATAGTCAACATGATCGTTTAGCGTGGTCAACACGATTGTTTAGATTTAAAGCAATTTTCTCATTGTTAAAAAACTATACGATTGTGTTGATACTACCTATATGATCATGTACCATTTTCTACATAATCGCGTATCATGATCATTTAAAAGAAGAATTACTCGCGCTCATGTGGCCGATTAATTGCGTGTTGACTGAAACATTTTTTGTATTTTTCATTGTGGGCTTGTAGATTTTTTTCGCTTTAAAAATTGTTCTATACAATAGAAATATTTTGTCCGTTTGTTATCCCCCCACCCTCCCCACCCCCACCCGCGTGTTTTCTCTCATTTGCCCTTTTTAGTGATTGGTTTTTTGGTATTCTATGTATGAATAAAAAAAAAATAAAAAACTTTCATTTCCTCTAAATTTAGATTTTGGTATAGTGGATTTTTAGAAAAATAAACTATTCACGGATCATAAAAAAAATCACTAAAAACGAAAAATTAATTCTACGAAGTGTAAATATTTTATTTATTTTATTATTTTTGACCGTTTTTCTTTGTTATATTTACGTTTATATTAAAAAATAGATTTTATGGTTAATTTTTGTAAACATAACAAACCAACAAAATATTTACAATCCGTGTAACAAAATGAAAAAGCCCATTAAGCTGGCCATTTTTTAAATATTTTAGATTTGCCTTTCTTTTTCATCGTCTTTCTTCTCCTCTTCCTTTTTGGGATTTTTTTTTCTTCTTTCCATCGTCATTTTCTCTTCTTCTTCTGCAATTAATTTTTATTTTTCAAACTGTTATTTGGTTGTTTAGATCGTGTGAGACAAATATAAAAGATTGTTAAAAAAAAATGATATTGGATAGCCAAATCTAAATGATTTGTAAAACAAAAAATAGCTAAATATAAACGATCAAATCTAAAGTGTACCAAATATAAATGATCGTTTTTCAAAGAAATCTTATAAAAAAATTGTTGAGATTTGATAACCCAAATTTAAACGATTAATGTAAACGGTTACCAAAAAATTATTTAAAAAGTCGTTTAGATTTAGATTTAATCGCTCTAAATTTAAACGATCTAACCTAAACAATCGTTTAGAAAAGAATAGCAAAATCTAAACGATCGTTTAGAAAAGAATAGCAAAATCTAAACGATCATTTCCCAAATACTAAACGATCGTTATCCAAATATATTATGCGCACTGGATGCCAATTAATCGGAGCATTTTTTAAATTTTCTATTGTAGGCTTGTGGGCTTTTTGTCGTTTTTAAAATTGTTCTATAGGTGTAAATCTTTCGCTGCTTTGTTATAATTTTGAAACGACCCCCTTTTTATATGTAAATTTGGGAACAAAAGATTGAAAAAAAAAAAAGATTTTGATATATAAATGGTTAAATTTAAAAAAAAAACAATAGATTTTCATATATATATATATATACAAAGAACATTTTTTTTAAAAAAATAAAGTCTGAAATTCATGTTTAAATTAAAAAAGTAAACGATTCTGATATATTACACAGGGAACAATTTAAAAAAAAAAAATTGAATTTGATACATTCAGGAAATAATCTTTTAAAAATAAAAATATAAATATTCACCTATGGAAAAATAATTTATTTAAAAAAATCAATATATTTTTAAATATTCATGTTTGGATAAGAGGGAACATTTTTTTAGAAATTAATTAACCGATTTTGTTGAGGGTGTTTAAATAACCCAACAACTTGAACAACCCAAACTATCTAACCTAAATTATAAGAGTTGAGTTTAGTTAGTTTTTATTTTGGGTTGGGTTGGGTTGAATTGAATTTTTTTATGTTTTTTTTTTTCAGGTTGGGTTGGGTTTCGGTTACATTATTAAAAATCTGGGTTGACCCAACCAAAATCAAATTTATAATATTATTAAAATATATAATACAACTTCTAAATATTATAATTCATACATATTATTATAAAGTGTTTTTGAAGTTTGTAATAGATATTTTGAATTTTGATATTTAACATTTGAGTTTCATTTGAATTTTATAAAATTTAGTTATTAAAAAGTGTTTGTAGCAAATTTAAGTATTTTAAGTTAATATTATATACTTAATAAATAAATAAATAAATAAATAATCCGATAACCCAACTCAATTCAACCCAAATTTTGAGGGTTGGGTTGGGTTAATTAGGTTAAATATTTTATTGGACTGTCAATAAGAATAGCAAATTACAAGTTTTACTTAGGAAAAATAGCAAAAATAATTTTAAATTGGGGAAATTTTTTAAAATAGTAAATTTTACAAAATATTTACAACCTATAACAAATTCTATCACTGATTATTTTATGCTATAGTGATAGAAGACTATCAGTGATAGAATCCAAAATTTTGCTATAGCTTATAAATATTTTAATTTATTTTTCTATTTTTAAAAATGTCCCTTCAAATTGTTAGAATAGCAAAACCTAAAAATTAGAAAAATAAATAAATGAAACAATCCCTCAAATGTCCCTACTCAATATGAAAAAAACAATTGTTCACCTAAACCCAAAATAAACTGTAATTGAAATAACATATACTAGATAAAAATTCTCCAAAAAATATAAATATTAGAAAAGTTGTCATTAATGGAAAACTTCACCGATTCATCTTCCTCTTCCTCTTCTCCTTATTGGCATTTGGTAATTTTCGCATGATTTTGATTCAATTTTCAAAAACATCGAAGAGAGCCATGGTTCAATCAGCTTCGGCAAGAAATCATGAAACCCGACGAAATTTATTTCGGTCAAAACCTCTCAAACTTACTCATATTGAATAACACAGTAATGATATTCGACAAGAATCACCCACTTCTTCAATTCATCAAATAATTCGCCACAACATTTGACAGAAACAAATGAAGACACAATGAACTTCTTCTTCAATTTTTCTCTCAGTGTGTTTGCTCTTGTCGGCTGCCCCCTCTCTCAATCTCCTTCTTTTCTTTTATCTAATAAAACCTAAAAGAAGAAGATTCAAATAATTGCAAAAGTGCCATTGAGACATAATTAAATTCTAAAATTTAAATTCAAATTGTTATTAAAACTGTATATTAAAATTATTTAATAAATTATTTAAAATATAACAAATTTGAAAATCTTATATATATATATTTACCATTATTATAAGGGAGGTTGTTGCAATCTTGTCTAGCAACAAAATAGCAATTTAGTTAAGATTTACCAAATTTAAATGTTGTTTCCAAAATACACTGTTTTCGTGCTATTTCCAATATCATGTCTCATTTTTTGAGCTATTTAAATATACTATATTATCTTATACCTAAACGAATGATACTATATTTTGATTAACAAAATTTTTACCTTTTTATGTGTCCCAAATTTGTTGTTTATAACATCATTCATACTTGACATATATTATGTTTGGAAAATCTTAATTTTATTGGTTATTATAAAGTTTGGTTAATTAAATGACCTTGATTATGAATAAATAATACTATTTAGGAAATTGTTATTTCCTTTTATGGAAGGATTCTTAAATGAACAATTCTATGAAAGTTTTAATTTTAATTTATTCTTATGTTAAATGAACCATTTTATGGAAGGATCGTTAAATGCATAATTATAGGGGAAAATACAATCTTAATATGAAGTTGTTATTATATCAAATGTTGATATAATATAGGAAATAAATGTTACATGCATAATTATAGGGATGATACAATGTTAATATGAAGTTGTTATTATATCAAATAGAAAATTTTAGGGAAGAATACCATTTTAAATTCAAATTTTGGAGATCTTCCAAGTAAACTTTTAAAATAAAATGATAAAATAAATATTTATTACTATATATATAATCCGAAAACAATGAAGGATAAATATGAAAAATTGTGTATTTGTATGATATAATAAAATGTTACTAAGAATAAACCAAACCTTAAGAAATGTACAATGAATAAATTATATTATCAATCATTATATGAAAAATTATGTATTTGCATGATATAATAAAATGTTACTAAGAATTAAACAAAGCTTATGAAATGTACAATGAAAAAATTATATTATCAATCATTTTATGGATAGCAAAAAAGTATGAATTAAATAGCTATTATATATATATATATTAATAAAAATAAATTGTTAATCATTTGATTTGAAGCCTACAAATTCGAAACTCTGGTATAAATTGAAGGCAATCTAGGAGATGTGGGTTAAATGAGATCAATCTCGAAAATAAATATTTATTTAATATTTTTATAAAACTGAATGATATGTAAATACATTGTATTCGTAATTTTGTGTTATATTCTATTATTTTACTTTGCAAAAATACACTGTATCTTAGAAAAGTGAGTTTCAGTCTATGAGGGGTAAAATCGGTTGAAAATTATAAAAAATATCTACTTCAAGCGATTTTGCTAAAAATCAAAATAATTTTGGGATTTGCTATTTTCCAAATTGTTATTTATTATTTTGTCATTCTCACACTTGGTAATCGTGAGAATAGCAAAATTTAGTATAATAAACTGAAAAATAGCAAATTTGAAAAATATTAAGAATTTTGGCAAAACTGTTGGTTACATAATTTTTTGGATTTTTTTACCTGTTTATACCCTTAAATATATGCCTATAGTTTTTTGGATAATGCATGTTTTCAGATACAATGTATTTGCCAAATATCACATAGTCATAAATACAGTTTATTTGCAAACTACGATCAGTTTTGAAAAATATTAACTAATTTATGATATTTACAGTATTGACAAGATTTCCCCAATATCCCCTAAATATATGCCTATAATTCATAACAAATTTTCAGATTTTTAGTATTTAAATCAAATTAATTAACATTTAATTCATGTTTAATAAAGATTTCCTCTAAAAAGTTGCTAAAATATTTTCAACCGTTCTTCATTCATTAGATTTCATAATATTTTGAATTCAAATATTATGAAATCTAATCTCTAAAGTAATGACAATCACTACTTCAGTATTTTCATAAGATTTATATTTCAAATTATTTTAAACAAAATTATTAGATAATACATGATATGTATGGTTAATAAAAAAATGGTTATGAGAATTTCAACCATTCCCGAGTTATTATATTTCATAATATTTTGATTTCAAATATTACATCATATCCCTAAAATAATGAGAAGCATAAATTAAGCATTTTCGTATTATTTATATTTCAAGTTATTTAAAGAAAATTATCAGATAATACAGAGTACATAGGGTTAATAATAATTTAAAATTAAAGTTTTATCTTCCCTACAATTGTGCAAATTATGATTATACACTTATTTTGGTTGATTTTTATAAAAAAAAAAAAAAATTTATTGTGCCCCTTGTATCAGATAATTATCTTTTCATGTTGTGTTTTTTAATTACGTTAATATTCATATTTATTTTAATTAGACGTCTTATTTTGTCTGTGACGTTTTATTTCCAATCATCCTTGTTATGCATGTCTAAATCAAGAAGTATAATACATGTGCTATATCCCTTTATGTAGGATAATACGTATTTTACTGTGTATTTGCATGATACAAATAATGAGACTAAATATCATACCGTCACAGATATAGTGTATTTGCAAACTACAATCAGTTTTGGAAAATATTAAATAATTTATGATATTTTCGGGATTGACAAGATTTTTCCAATATCTCCTAAATATATGCCTATAATTCATAATAAATTTTTGGATTTTTAGTATTTAAATCAAATTAATTAACATTTATTTATTTAATTCATAAAACTTATGTCTAATAAATATTTCTTCTAAAAAATTGCTAAAAGATTTTCAATGGTTCCTCATTAATTAGATTTCATAGAATTTTGAATTCAAATATTATGAAATTTATTCCCTAAAATAATGACAATCACTAATCCAGTATTTTCGTAGGATTTATATTTCAAATTTATTTTAAAAAATTTATTAGATAATACATAGTTATTTTAATTTATATTTCAAATTGTACACTTATTTTGATTGATTTTTATTAAAAAAATTAATTTATTGTGCTTCTTTTATTAAAACAGTATATTTTACAAACAACATTCAAATTTGGTAAATCTTAACTAAATTTGCTATTTTGTTGCTAGATTTATGGTAATGGCAAATATATATACAATATATACAAGACTTTCAAATTTTTTATATTTTAAAAAATTTATTAAATAATACATAATTATTTGTTATATTTTAAACAATTTAATAACAATTAAAATTAAAATTTTAATATATATTTTTAATAACAATTTGAATTTAAATTTTAGGATTTAATTATGCCTCAATGACATTTTTGCAATTATTTGAATCTTCTTCTTTTAGGTTTTATTAGAGAAAAGAAAAGAAAGAGATTGAGAGAGGGGTAGCCGACAAGAGACAAACACAATGTGAGAGAGAAATTTTTTCTTGCAAACAGAGGAGAAAAGCTCAAATGAATCTCGAATGTATGAAGAACTCACCGATTTGCGTGGACGAACTCAGCGATGCGTATCTTGCTAGGATGTATATAAGTTTTGAATTTTATGGTATAATTTCATGATTTCATCTTTATTATAATATCAACAATGCTCCCCTTTTCAACTTGAAACTTTCGGCTATGTCTGTTCCACAGGTGTAGAGTCAAACTCTTGGATTAAATGTGTCTCAATTTTGCAATTACCCATTTCAAATGAATGACATCTTTTGGACCTTGAAATAGATTTTAAATTTTGCAGGCATGAGGTGGAGCTTTCTATTAATGGCAACTTTTCTAATCTTTATGTTTTTGGGGAAATTTTTTTTATGTAGATTTCAATTACCGTGTATTTGAGGTTTAGGTGAACTTTTTAAATTGGATAGGGGCATTTGAGGGATTGTTTTATTTATTTATTTATTTTTCTAATTTTTATGGTTTGCTATTTTAACAATTTAAAATTATTTTTGCTATTTTTTCAAAGTAAAACTCATAATTTGCTATTCTTCTTGACAGCCCTTTGGGTTATTTGGATTGTAAGTTTGATCAACCCAAAAATTTGGATTGGTCCAAAAAATTCTCTCCAATTCAACCTAACCCGACCCATTTACACTCCTAAATTTGGTATGGAACTAAATTTAGAAAATAACTAATTGTAGTTTCTTAAATATTTCTAGATATTCTGAATAAATAGATGAGAGCTATTTGTTTATAGAAAAAATAGATTTTTAATTATCCAACAGTCAACAATTTTTTTAAAAAATCAATACATGTTTAAATATCACATTTAGATAAAAGGAACATTTTAAAAAAAAACAGATTCTATGGGGAACATAATTTTTTTAAAAAAATAATAGATTTTTAAATATTATTAGATAATCTATAGGATTTTTTTTTAAAAAAAATATAACAAACCAGTAAAATATTCACTATATAGAACGATTTTGAAAAAAGAAAAAGCCCACAATGGAAAATACAAAAAATGCCCTAGTCAACACACGATTAATCAGACACACGCTATCGTATAATTCTCCTTCTAAACGATCATGATAGATCATGATATGCGATCATGTATGATTTCCTACACGATCGTAATATGATATATGATTGTGTATGTAGTATCAACATTGGCTACATGCACATCTGTAATTCTTCTTCTAAACGATCATTATACACAACTCTGTAGGATCGTATAGAAAATAATACACGATCACGTACCAAGATCTAAACAATTGTGTAACAAATCTAAACGATCTTGGTTAAAGAACGTGTACCAAGATCTTTTATATTTGGTATACGATTGTGTATCAATATCTAAACGATCTTGTGTCAAGATCTAAATGATATTTGTTCAAGATTGTGTACCAAGATCTTTTATATTTGGTACACGATCTTGAACCAAATAACACTTTGAAAAAAACAAGACAAGATTGATTTTAAAAAAATTGCAGAAGAAGAAAAGAAGATTGATATAATACAAGATTGATGTAAGGCTCTGATCGCATGTAGCCAACATCACGAAGGCTTTGCGATAAGAATAATGCATGAGACTCCTGTTAGTAAAAAAAATGCAAGTTACGAATAAATTATGTTATAAGGACCTTTACATGGAGAGGGTGTGCGATAATCATATGGGCAAGATAACCTACTTCACCTAGGGACGATGATGTAATGCAAATGTTAATAGGTTGGTGATTGATGGGACCCGACCGCCCAATCTGAGTTCTGGATAAGAGTTGACAAAGGCACATGGTGTTTTAGGATTGGACCACCTTTTGCCGTCGGTTAGGAAAATCATTTCGGTATAAAAAGACCCGTATGAAAATGTCTATAAGTAGAAGGTCTGAGTCATTTGAGATTACTTACCCTGATTTTTCTAAGAGAGAAAACTGGAAAGTGACAAGGATTCGAAATGGGGGACGATCTCATTCGAATCAAGATTTCGAAATGAGAAAGGACACTTTGGCATGTAAAGCTACGCTGATCGATTGTAATAGTGAGTGGTTCTCTTACTAAAAATTTCTAAATAAAGAAAAGAGTTTCCCAAAATCTTATTTACCACACTACTGTCTTCTTTCAAATCCATGAACAGTATGATTTTTTACATGTTTCTCCACCCACCAACGTAAGTAAGTTTACCAGTGAAAAGAAGTGTGGTAATAACATACTCTCTGAATACCGTATTACGTTATGATAAAATGTTGAGGCTTAATATTATATTCAAGTAAGTTGATCTTGTACCCTCGATGATAAGATTCTGTACTCTTGTTGTGTGATTTAGAGTAAGATGCTCTATTCTTACTATGTGATTTAGAGTAAGATGCTCTATTCTTACTATGTGATCTAGAATAAAATGTCATATTCATGCTGTGTGATCTTGAATAGGATGCCTTATACTTGCTGTTTTATCTAGCATTGGAAGACGCATAATGCGTAGAAAAAATGATGAAAATTGCTATACGCGTTGAGGTTACTTCGCATAGTCACAACTTGGCAAAAGAGTGTGGTAAAGTCGCTTGAGCTGAGGAAAGGGGTACACGAGTGTAAATAAAATATGCAAAACAATTATGCAAGGCGAATATCCGGTACGCATGAGGCATATGTTATGATACACTATGAAATGATGAGTTACTCTTTGAAATATCGGTTTTCTTGTAGTTGATTATAAGGTTGATCGACAACTTGACTTGTTTGATAGTGGTTGAACCCACTCACTAGGTGTTTTCGTCTAACATTTCAAACGTTTGTTTTATCCCTCTAGGTAGCGAAGAACATCCACCGTTGAACTTGCAGTCGTGATCGCCTTCCATGCCTTGTACTTGCATTATTTTAGTAGTGGCCACTACCATTCCATATAACACATAGGGGTTAGGCGAGTTAAAGTCGAGTCAGTCTGTATTTTGTTTCTTTTGGGAAACTTGAGTATCCATAGTCAAATGTACCTTTATAATCATTTATTAATGAAATGTTCTTCATGTCAAATTCATCTTAAATTTTAATTTACGAAGTTGTTTTGCTCACTAGACTTTTAGCGCGTCATTCCGAAAGAAGGATGCATTGAGTAGAGGTGGCACGTTCTCCATTGTTCGCGAGGTGTGACAATTGGGCGAGGCATGACCATTGATTTTTTAAAAAATAATAATAGAACAATGATCATGATTTCAAAAAATATAAAAGAAAAATTGTAGAAGAATAAGAGAGGAAGATGATGGAAAGGAAAAAGGAAGAAATCGGAGCCCTGGGAAATTCAAAAGTGGCAAGAGCAAACTTGAAATATTTTTAAAAAAATGGTTGACTTCATGAAATTTTTGATTTTATTACACATACCATAAATATTTTGAAAATTAACCTAATCTATAATTTTAAATATTCTTACATAATCTACCTATATCTATATTGTGTAAAAAGGACTGTCGAGCGACATTTATTTTTCCCTTTTACATCATTTAGATGATAATGTTAGCTGATTTGACATCTAAATAATTAAATAAAAATTTTTAGACTATATTTCAGCATCACACACGATAAATATATATATATATTAAAAAAAGTCACATTTTATTTACAATCTACATCACGTTAAATCAATGATTTTTTTTTTGGCAAATATTAATTTATACCTTTGTATCAATTTAAACCCTAAACTAATAATTGTATCAATTTAAAACTCAAAACTAATAATTGTATCAATTTAGACTCTGAACTTTCATAAATGTATTGATTTAAACCCTCAACATTTATAAGTCATAAAACATAATAGTCATAAAACCTAATAGAGAATTTAAATTGACACACTTGTGTAAGTTCAAGGTTCAAATTAAACTAACACAATTATAAAATTAGAGGTTTAAATTGATACAATTATTACTTTAGGGTTTAAATTGATACAACGTCAAAGTCCAAAGTTTAAATTGATACAACCTCAAAGTTCAAGGTTTAAATTGATACAAGTTGGAAAGTTAAGAGTTTAAATTGATATTTTCCGTTTTTTTTTAATTCTTATTTTTTAACATCACACGTTAATGAAAATATTTTAAAAAAAATCAATTTATATTCTCCACTAATATATCTAAAATAAAGGAAAATTCTCATTTTGTAAAAGAAAAACATTACATTTTATCTCTCACTAATATCTACTTCATGTTAAATAAAGAAAATATTTTTGAAAAATAATCATATTTATCTCTAACTAAGATCTGCTTCACAATGTTTTTTAATAAAAATCTATATATCTAATTTTTTGTAAAATAAAAAATTAAGACATCAAATCTAACTTTTCTCTATTAATAGTTGAATTAAACCTTTGTTTTTGTCACACCCCTTCTGGACAATTCATACTATCTCAAGAGGAGCGTGATAGATGGTTAGTGAATGTCATTTCCCTCGATATCATGCACTAGCCATAACCAACATACCAAACAACAAGCTTGCTAAAATATGACTTACAAGCTACATCTTTGATGCCAAGCTAGTGACAAACTTTTATACATAAACATAAGCCTTACAGAGGCTAGTTACACAATATTCGTTTATTATATTTCAACAACTAGTATATATAACACAGTAGAAACACAAGTACATCTGGACCTGCAACGTGACAAAAAAGCAATAGAAACACAACTACATCTGGACTCAATCCCCACAATTTGACAAAAAAGCAAGCTAATATACAAACATGTACTAAGTGTGATTAGAGCAACCGTTGAATAAGAAATTTTGAAACCAATCACAAATTGTCATGTCATTTACTAAATTATTGATGAAAAATACAAATAATTGAATTTAGGATCAATTAAAAAATTGGCATGTGTTCCAAATTAAAATTGAAGACATAAATTGGCAAATTCTAATGATGCCACATGTTTTCATTATGACGTTAGATCAAGTTAATTATTTTTGTCCAATTAAATATTATTTATTTGGGCTGAAGTTGAATTGAACAAAAAAATAAGTATAATTTTGTCCAAAGGCTAAATATGATCCAAATCCATGTGGTTGAGCTCATGGGTCTGGTCCATGAACTAACCAGACTCAAGCACAGAAAGCCCACCAAAAAACTCTATAAATAGAAGAGTTCTCCTAATCTGTAAAGGTTGGAAAATTTTGACACTAGGAGATCTAGAGAGAAGTCTCCCAAGAGCTAGAAGACTCCTTAACTCCTGAAGCCGACCATTCCCTCAAACTTCAAGAACATCATGTGCTCTGCTTCCTCCAAATCAAGTGTAGGCGTTCAACCGACATAGAACAAGAAGATCAAATTCTAGAGATCGATACACATCGCATCAAATCAACACAAACACAACATCAACTCAAGTTCAATTCCACGACTTAAATTTCTCCAGAAATCTTGTGTGAACAACAATGCTAATAGTCAACACGATTAGGTTCTAGGAAATCTCAGGCTACCTGGGGAAGGAAGAAAACAAAACAATTTTGAAAGCATGAGCTAAACAAGCTTAGTGGGTCACAGTTTAGCAAAACATATATTTATCCTTTCGCAATACATTTGTAAACATGTTTATTAACAAAGCATGTAAACTGTAAATCTCAAGATCAGTTTCAGCAAAATCTTGCAATATTAAACGTCGTAAAATGTAAATCATGTTTTGAAATAAATAATGGCAAATCTTCTATAGAGTAAAACCATGTACCCCAAATCATCATAATAATCCGGTTTGTTCGTGTCCATGCAACTAGTACCAATAACCGTGTGTCCCACATTACGACAAAACCCTTGTAACCAGCTTCCACAATCTTCTGACATGCATACAGATGTCCCAAAGGGCTAAAGCACCCCCGTATACATCCCAAAGCCTAACATATACGATGATGGTCCTCAAGACAATACCTCATGAGCATCGATATTCATAAATTCCAAATCCATGGCCCAGGGTACAAGTTTGAAAACATAAAAAATTCACAATAATCATCTCAAGTGTTTCAAAACCAACATTTGAACATCAAATTCAACTTTTGTAAATTTGTCTTTCAATCATAATGTTTCAATAAGATCGGTGAAAACAAGCATTTATTAAACAAGTATTTTCCAATAGTTTATTTCAAATAAATATAATCAATAAAACATGTTTGCATTCACAAAACATTTCAACAATAATTTCAGACAAATAAACATTTTCAAAAAAAGTTTAAAGTTTGAAGGGTCACTTACGGCTCATAGCTCAACTCCTTGACCTATAAATTCTTCCAATTTCCCATGCCCTAAAATAATAGCATTTAATCTTAAATTAATTCCCCTAATCCAAAAATATGCCAACTTTACTTAAAATTTTAAAAACTAACAAAAACAGTCCAAAAGTAGTGTCATGGCATGCTCGAAGTTGAGCATGGGCAGTAGGTAGCACACATGCACGGACAGGCCCCCCAAGCGCCTGACCGAGTGCTAACCTCATGCCCTCACCCTGCACGCCCATGGCCGCAACACCCATCTGCCTCTTGACAACCCTTAGTGCTCGCATAGCTTACCGCATGGCCTTGGTTTGCACCTCATGTCGTCTGACTGTGTGCCAACTATATGATATGTGTGCCATCCAACCAAATAACTTCTCTTATCTTAAAAGAACGTGCAACAACAACTTGCATCTTGAGGCTCATCCACCCGTCAATGCCAACCCAAAAACCTGAACAAGTCCAAAATAAACATTCGACTGCAAAAATTCATATCTTTTTATCCAACCTTCAAAATGGAATAATTCCTTCAACAAACGTGCTTGAAATTTTCTTAACTAGCTTACCTCTAAATTTTAGCTTTCAAGTAATGAGCTCTACGGACTTTCAACAAGCAACCTTGCTTAGATTTCCAATGAAACTTGCTTAGATTTCCAAGTATTGAGTTCTATGGACTTCAAATTTCCTATATGATTAATTTCTATTAATAAATATATAGATAATATTTATTAATAAAGATATGTAGTTGGCTTTGGAGATCTGGTTGTTATGTTGGCTATCTTAATAAATATATGACTAATATTTATTAATAAAGATATTCTGTTAGTTAATAAAGATATTTTATTGGTTGTGGTTGTTACTATATTTTCTCTCAAGTTGGTTAATATTATTAATAAATATATGGTTAATATTTATTAATAAAATGATGGAGTTGACTTTTAATTTTTTATGGCATTTGATCTAAAAAATTATATGCTTGTGGTCATGAGATATTGTTGTGGTTGAAGATAGAAGTGTGGAAAATGTGCAACAAAATTATGTATTGTGAAAAGCGTTTTATGAAGTACTCAATTTGTGTGGTGTGTGGTGTTGAACACTTTGTTTCTGGCATTGTGAGTCACTGTTTGAGAAGATCGGTGCAAGTTAGGGGAGCCTAAAATTGAAGATTTTTATGAGGAGTCTCTCATGGGGGGAGCCTGCACATTGAGACACAAGGGAGAAGCATGAAGTATATGATATAGAGGGAGTCTAGATCGAATTCCTTGTTCACGCATCAAGTAGTTTAGGGGGAGCCTAAACGTTTATCTTGTAAAAGTCATGATTTAAGATAATTGATTCTTGATAAGTTATGTACTTTGTTTTCTGTCTCTACTCCATCTGGAGAAATTATGTTGTTGAGAGAAAAAATAAAAGCATGTCAAATAGAAATAGCAGAGCAGATTTTAGATGTAACTTTATTAGTCTTGGACATGCGAGACTTTGATGTCATATTTAAACATGAATTAGCTATCTGCTAACTATGCAAGCATAGATTGTTCCCGTAAGGAGGTAGTTTTTAACCCTCAGAGGCAATTAGTTTTAAGTATAAGGGGGCAGGGACTGTGGTCCTACTCAAAGTTATCTCAGCCATGAAGGTTAGTAAGCTGCTCAACCAGGGTACTTGGAGTATCTTGGCTAACGTTGTGGACACTAGAGAGCCTAAAGTATTTTTATCATCTGAGCCAGTGGTAAGAGAATACCCCGATGTTTTTCCAGAAGAACTTCCAGGACTTCCGCCTCACTGAGAGGTTGATTTTGCCATAGAGCTAGAACTAGGCACTGACCTCATATCGAGAGTCCCATACAGAATGACTCCAGCTGAACTGAAAGAGTTTAAGGTCCAATTGCAGGAATTGATAGACAAGGGCTTTATTCGACCTAGTGTGTCACCTTGAGAGCACCAGTGTTGTTTGTGAAAAAGAAATATGGGTCGATACGTCTTTGTATTGGCTATAGAGAGCTCAATAAGGTGACAGCCAAGAACAGATATCCGTTACCCAGAATTGATGACTTATTTGATTAGTTGCAGGGAGCCATTGTGTTCTTTAAGATCGATTTGCATTCAGGATACCACTAGTTGAGGATTAGGGACAATGATATATCCAATTCGGCCTTCCATTCCCGTTATAGACATTATGAGTTTATTGTGATGTCCTTTGGCTTGACAAATGCTCCTGCTGCATTTATGGAGTTGATGAATAAGGTGTTTAAGGATTTCTTAGACACTTTTGTGATAGTTTTTATCGATGACATCTTGGTTTACTCCAAGACAGAGGCTGAGCATGAGGAGCATGTGCATCAGGTGTTAGAGACTCTTCGCGCCAATAGGCTATATGCCAAGTTTTCCAAGTTTGAGTTCTGGCTGAAGTAGGTGTCATTCCTTGGTCATATAGTATCCAGTAAGGAAGTTTCTGTGGACCCAACGAAGATAGAAGCCGTTACCAGTTGACCTTGACCTTCTACATTTAGTGAAGTTTGAAGTTTTCTGGGTTTAACAGGTTATTACAGGAGGTTTGTGGAATGATTCTCTTGTTTAGGCAGTCCTTTGACCCAGTTGACCAGAAAGGGGACCCCTTTTATTTGGAGCTCAACATGTGAGAGCAGTTTCCAGGACCTTAAGCAAAAACTCTTTACTGCACCAATCCTTACAGTGCCAGATGGATCTGGGAGTTATATGATTTACAACAATGCCTCTATAAAAGGACTGGGTTGTGTCTTGATGCAACAAGGTAAGCTGGTTGCTTATGCTTCCCGTCAATTGAAGAGTCATGAGCAGAACTATCCTACACATGATTTAGAGTTGGCAGCAGTAGTTTTTGCATTGAAGATTTGGAGGCACTATTTATATGGTGAGAAGATCCAGATCTTCACTGACCATAAGAACATGGAATACTTCTTCACTAAAAAAGAGTTAAATATAAGACAGTGAATTTGGCTCGAATTGGTCAAGGACTATGACTGTGAGATTTTGTACCACCCAGGTAAGACGAATGTGGTAGCCGAGGCTCTTAGTAGGAAGGTATCACATTCAGCAGCACTCATTACCAATTAGATTCCTTTGCACAGAGACCTGGAGAGAGCTGAGATTGCAGTTGCAGAGAGAGAGGTCACCTCACAGTTAGCTCAGTTGTCAGTACAGCCTACTTTGAGACAGAGGATTATTGTTGCTCAACTTTATGATCCTTATTTGGTTGAGAAGCGCTAGCTAGCAAAAGCAGGGACGATTGATGAGTTTTCTATATCCGCTGATGATGGACTCATGTTTGAGAAATGATTATGTGTGCCAGTAGATAGTGCAGTTAAGACCAAGTTATTGACTGAGGCCCATAGTTCTCCATTTTCTATGCATCTAGGCAGTACAAAGATGTACCATGATTTGAAGCAAGTTTACTGATGGAGAAATATGAAGAGAGAGGTGGCAGATTTTGTCAGTAAGTGTCTGGTATGCCAGCAGGTGAAGGCACCAAGACAGAAGCCAGCATGTTTGTTATAACCTTTGAGTGTGCCAGAGTGGAAGTGGGAGAATGTGTCTGTAGACTTCATTTCAGGATTGCCTATAACCTGAAGGGTTATACAGTGATATGGGTTATTATTGACAAGCTCACAAAGTCAGCACATTTCGTTCTAGGGAAGTCCACTTATACTGCCAGTAAGTGGGCACAATTGTGTATGACTGAAGTAGTGAGACTGCATGGAGTGCCAATATCCATAGTTTCTGACAGAGATGCCCGTTTTACTTCCAAGTTCTGGAAAGGACTGCAGGCTGCCATGGGCACAATATTAGATTTCAGTACAACTTTCCACTCTCAAACTGATGGTCTGACCAAGCGTTTGAACCAGACTTTGGAGGATATGTTGCGAGCTTGTGTGTTAGAGTTCTCAGGGAGTTGGGACTCCTATTTGCACTTAATGGAGTTCGCCAATAATCATAGCTACCAGGTTACCATTGGCATTGCACCGTTTGAAGCTCTGTATGGTAAAAGTTGTAGATCCCCAGTTTGTTTGGGTAAGGTTGGTGAACAGAGGATGTTGGGCCCTGAGTTAGTTCAGACCATCAACGAAGCCATACAGAAGATTAAGGCTCGCATGTTGACATCACAGAGCATACAAAAGAGTTATGCTGATGAACGACGTAGGAATCTTAAGTTTGATGTAGGGGACATGGTTTTTCTGAAGGTAGTGCCTATGAAGGGTGTTCTGAGAAACGAGAAGAAGGGGAAGTTGAGTCCACGTTTCCTAGGGCCATTTGAGATTCTTGAGAGGATTAGCGCTGTAGCTTATCGTTTGGCTTTACCTCCGTCATTATCTGCAGTCCATGATGTGTTCCATGTCTCTATGTCGAGGTACTATAGAGCGGATCCTACCCATATAGTCGACTACGAACCATTGTAAATTAATGAGAACTTGAGTTGTTAGGAGCAGCCAGTTGAAATTTTGGCAAAAGAAGTTAAGATGCTTCATAATAGGAGAATTGCATTGGTTAAAGTTTTGTGGTGAAACCACGAGGTTGAAAAAGCTACGTGGGAGAGAGAGGATGACATAAGAGCTCAGTATCCCGAGCTCTTCGAGGATTAGAACTTTCGAGGACGAAAGTTTCTCAAAGGAGGGAAGATTGTAACACCTCAAAACTATTAAGGTAATTTTATTTTTTTTTATGTTGAATTTTGGGTGTTATTTGAGAAATTTGTTTGAATTGGTAGAAGTTAAGTATTTTCTTGAAGGATATTTAATTAATTTTGAGATTTGGAAATCTTGGTTTTAATATATGAGTTTTGTTAGAGATTGTGTGACTTTGGTAAGATTAAGGTTATTGGTGAATTATAATTGTGTTTTAAGTAGATTATGAAAGATCTTTGATAATTATGTTTATTGGAAAAAAATGTAAGTGTTGTTGGGGAAGATAAAAAGAAATTGGATTTGATGGTTGATTAATGAAGAAAGAGAGAAGGAATTAATTGGAATAGGGAGAAAAAAAAAAGGAAATATAATAATAATATTTATTATTTTTAATAATAGTATTATTATTATATTAAGACCCTCTCTTGAACTTCGTGCATTATCTTATTCCCCATCTCCTCTCTTCAACCTTAGCCACCGCCAAGGATCCTCGCCGTGCGTAGTCTTCGTTCACCCGTCATTCAGGTGTAACCTCGTCGCTAGTCGCAGTCGCCCGTGCAGCCTCGTTGTCGTCCTGTCTTCCTTTGTTCACAGTCGCCGTGTGTGAAGTCTGTCCCTCCTCCTTTATGTCAACCGAACCGATCCATTGGGTTTGTCTTTTGGTGAAGCTTCCTTCCGACACCTCAACACACGTCGACGCCCCTCCATCCAAGTTTCCCCTTCGACGACACTGTCTCCGACGAAGTCGTGTCGCGGCACTGTCCAGCTGTCCAAGCCGAGGAGGCACATTAATTGGACCCGAGCCAATCGTCTTTTGCGTGAGCCGTCTCTATCTTTCAAGCAGCACGAGCCAGATTTACATCTTCCTTGAGCCGAGTCCAAGCCTTCTCCCTTAGTCGAGCCATCAGTTTGAGCCAGTTGCTTTTGGGTAAGTTTTAGATGGGTTTGGTATTCCCATCCAATAGCTATTTATCCAAAATAATTAAGTTACGGTTTAAAGTCAAGTAATTTGAGTTATGAATTTAAGTTGGAATGTTATTTTACTTGAAGGTTGACCATTTTGTTGGAAGATTTGGACTGTGCAATTTCTTATTCAAGGTTGTGTTGGATTCAACCTTAGTCTTCAGGTAAGTTTGGTTAAGTTTGGATGCTAAATTAGATTGTCAATAGATGGTTGACAAAAGTTTATAATTTTTTTTTTGTGGATGTTTAGGACTGAGTAAATTGAGAGGAGTTGACTGCTAGCCAAGATTTTATTAATTGAGCTAATCTCCAGGTAAGAGATTTTCCTATTAGACCCCATTTGATGTTGCATGTATGTTATGTATTATTCATTAGTGTAGCTAAGGGGGATATAATATGATTATTTGAGATGACCTTATAAATGGTTACTTCAGTAACCATATTATGATTAAGGTACAGTATGATTGAGGTATGCTATGATTAATTATACTATGTTTCAGTTATGTCTGACTGAGCTATGATATTGATGTTATGATATATATGTATAGGCTATAGTGTTTTGTTAAGTCTACCTGTTAGAGTCGTACCATATGGGTGTCCCTTGGGATCACCATCTATGTATGCCTGTGTGTTTAGTTTTGATGTGTGATTCGACGGGATCACTTTCAGCCCGACTCTCCTTTAGGGTGATTCATTTGGGTTCATCGAGAGACCAGATGTGTCCCTATAGGACCACTGGATAGCGTGCGTTCGGGAGCACAATAGTATGCGGTACTTTATTATAGGACGCTAACAGGATGTAAACAGACACATAGCGGAATTAATAGTCGGTCCCTTAGGGCTCGTTTGGTAACGTTCCTGTTCCATGTTTCTTGTTTCTTGTTCCATGTTCTTGGTTTCCTGTTCCTTCTTTTTTTAGATCAAGAAACATAAATATGTTTGGTAACTATTTTTGTTTCTTGTTTCTTGAAAAAAGAAACAGAAACAGAAAATGTGTTTGATAACTATTTCTTGTTTCTTGATTTTTTTAGATTTATTTTTTATTTTATTCACATTTAATTCAATTAAACATAAAAAAATATATATATGTCCTCATTAAACATAAAAAAAATAAAATTATCAAACTTAGATTGGAAGGTCTTATTGTAATCTTATGGAGAACGAGATGAAGATTGGGATCTGAAGGACAGAGCTGGTGAGAGGAAGACAAAAACCCACGACGAAGAGGAGGACCGAAACCCACGGTAAAGAGGAAGACAAAAATTTACAGCTAAAACACAAATCTGGAAAAAACCCACAACGAAAACACAATTCACACAGAGAGGAAGAGGAAAACCCATATCCAGCGAAGAGGAAGGCGTCGTGTAAAGGAAGACGATGAGAGACGAAGTGGAAGACAGTAAAGACGATGAGAGGAAGAGGAAGTGGATGGTTATTTGGAAAAGATGATGGAGATAAAAGGAAGAAAAAGGAAACCACGTGGAGAGTGGTTATTTGGGGAAGAAGGTGGAAATAAGAGGAAGAAAAAGAAAATCACGAGAGGAAAATGAAATAGAAAAAGAATTGAAAAAAAGGAAAAAGAAACCAATAAAAAAATTGAGAAAAAGGAAAAGGAAATCAATGAAAAAATTTGAGAAAAAGGAAAAGGAAACCAATAGAAATAATTGAGAAAAAAGAAAAAGAAACCAATAGAAATATTTGAGAAACGAGAACAGGAGAAACTACTTTTTTTTGTTTCCAATAATTTCTTATAAAATGAGAAACGTTTCTACTTTTTTTTAGAACAAGAAACAGGGAACGTTACCAAACACCTCCATTTCTGAAAAAATAAAAACAGAAACAGGAAACAAAGAACAGGAACGTTACCAAAGGGGCCCTTACTGAGTATAAATTTATACGCAGTCTTTTAAATGTTTAATTTTATAGATAGAGGTAGAGGTAAAGACAGGCTGGCAAATGACAAGAAGTGACCGTGGTTCGCCATATGGGATAGTTCAATTTCTTTTCGCATTTAGATTCCGGTAATTTTATTTTCAGAAAATTATTTCAGAATTCATGTTTACCTTTGATTTTTCCTCTATTTTATATTTTATTAAATTTTATGGGCCCAAACTAGTATTTTAATTAGTTATTTTATTTATTTGTTGAGTTATTTTATCTTTTCTTTATATACTTTTCTTTATTTATTTTAACTGAATATTTAAAACATTTCCTTAAATTTTAGTATTTTCTTTTATTTAAAAATAAAAGTCTATATTTATTTTAAGTGGTAATGACTTATAAAATATTGTGCGTTGGGAGTTCCTAGACATCTCCCGACGTTGTATGAATGTCAAAGATGCTGTCAATATAGCATTGGGAGATGTCTAGGAACTCCCGAAGCACATGTTAGGAACTTCCGACGCACAACATGTTGTGCGTCGGGAGTTCCTCTATTTTTTTTTAAAAAAACCTTCCATTAATTCCTAAATTCAAATTGAAAGTTTTAAATTCAAACTCAACTTTTCAACACTTCAACCTCAACTTCAACACTTCAATCTCAACATTCAACACTTCAATCTCAACTTCAACACTTCAAATTCAAATTGCTAAAACCTACAACTAATTCAAAATCCTAACAACACTTCAAATTCAATTTCAATACTAAAACCTACAACTAATTCAAAATCTAAATACTAAAACTAATTTGAAATCTAAAATCTAAAACCTAAAACTAATTTGAAATCTAAATACTAAAACTAATTAACTAAAACAAAACAATAACTAAACTAAACCACTTACAGACGACGACGACGACGGGGACAACAACGGCAACGACAATGGGGACGACAATGCCCTCTTTTTCTCGATCTCCCTCTCGGTCTCCCTCTCCCTCTCTCGATTTTCTTTCTCTTTTCTGTTTCCATTCTGTAAAGAATGGAGTTAAAAAAGACGGAGAACTCCCGACGCACAACGAAAACTTTGAGAATAGCAACCTATTCCCGACATGATTAGTGAAACGTCGAAAATCCTTAAACCTATTCCCGAGGCGATTAATGACATGTTGGGAATCCCTAAACCTATTTTTAACGTTGCTGACACCACGTCGGAGGAAGGCGTAACGTACAATTAATGATCTGCCCTTCCTCCGACGCAACACTGTAGACGTCGAGAATAGGTACCCATTTCCCGAAGCACCTGACACCACGTCAGAGGAAGGCCAAACCTCTTTCGACGCTACACTTTCCATGTCGGGAATAGTGGTCCATTTCTCGATGTACCTGACACCACGTCGGAGGAACCCTAAACCATTCCAGCCAATTCCGACGCTCATGTGTCTGCGTCGGGATGAATGCCTTCCCCCGACGTGCACCAAAATGCTTCGGGAAACACCGACTTCTACAGACGTCATGTTTCCTGATGATTTTTTCTGCGTCGGAAAAATGAGGCATTTTATGATCCAATTTTAGTTTTTGTATATATAAATTAAACAAATATAAAATATACTAACAAGAAAAAAAAGTTTCCACGTATCTCTACCTCATAACATTGCTTTAAGAATCTCTCCAAAATGTCTCATATCATGGAAATACTTGTTCTTACTTATATACCTTGAATCTCTCTCTTATATAACCAAAGTTGAACTTTGTTTGCATTCTTGACAAATTTTATTGAAACATCCACACAAAAAAACCTATAAACGCACTAGAATAAAATATGCCATTAAATGTTTGTAAAAGCTCGCATAGTTGGTCTACGATGATGAAAGGTTGATTGACATTGAGGAATTTTTTGTTAAAGGAGTTCAATGTTGAATACGTACAATATCACACATTCTTCGACACTAGCCCACTTACCGTAAAAATGGGCTTTGCCTACTGTGGCACTTGTTCCCCACTTAGCCGACATGATTAGAGCACCTACAAGTTACCAAGAAATGGTTTAAAAGTTTATGGAATCTCTGGGGACAATTTGAGTTAAATCTGACAAAAAGCATAACATTGAAAGATTAAAATCTTTAGATGCTATTCTGTTTGAAGGATCCATAGATCCAGCTGATGTTGAGGCATGGTTAAGTTTGTTGGAAAAGTGTTTCAAAGTAATGGACTGCCCAGAAAAAATAAAAATTAAATTACCTATTCTTCTACTTCATAAGGAAGCAGAATGTTGATGTAAGTCAATTAAGGCTTGTTATGAGAGATACAGACACTATGACTTGGGAAGTATTTAGAAAAATATTCGAAGATAAGTACTACCCTATTACTTACTTTGAAGCCAAGAGAGATGAATTCTTAAGATTGAGACAAAAATCATTATCAGTGGGCGAGTATGAAAGAAAGTATACAGAACTCTCTTGTTATGTCAAACCCATAATTGCATCACAAAACTGATAGATGCCGACAGTTTGAGAAAGGTCTTCGGTAGGAAATCTGTTCTCCAGTAACAACATCTAAGTGGGTGGATTTTTCACAGTAGTGGAAATTGCATTAAGAGTCGAGGAAAGTTTAGTAACGAAGAATTTTGATAGTACAAGACCACAATATGTTTCAAAATCAAGTTTAGGTAAAGTAAAAAGAGAACAAAAGAAATTTTTAATCCATGAGTGTCCAGGGGAAAAAGTTTTAAGGAAAGGTCTAAGGGAAGCTCATTTTAGTCACAAAGTTTAGTAGGCAACTATTAAAGATCAGTTGGAAGTGGCAACAGTAAACCTCTCACTATTGAGTGCCATAGGTACCATTTAGGGCTAGAGGAGGAGACATTTGCTTTCGATGTAAGAAGTCAAGACACTTTGCAAGAAGAAAAAAAATCTGGAAAATGGCTAAGTGTCAAAAGAAAGGAAAGATAAGAGGTTAGTAAGTATAGAAGCAGGCGACCAAGAGCTATGCGACGATGCTTGCGGCCATAGAAGTTAGTAGGCGAGGAAGTTCGACAGCCAAGAACTAAGTGATGAAGGCTTGGATGCAAGGAACTCGATGGAGGGTAGCATGGTGATTAAGTAAGCTACGTAGATGATTAAGGGCAATTGGTTTAATAGAAATCAAGGTGTCTTAAGTAGGTTTCATGCATTTTGCGATCAAGGTGGAGGTGGATTAAGGAAGCTAGAGGTATCTACCACGCCCCACCTCATATGTCACTCCACGCAACCAGATGAGGGTGTGCTGCCTAGACATCCATTGTATATCTCTCTGCGAGATGACACACTGAACGTCTAGTAAGCAGAATGACTCTTTCTCTTGTTTATTTTCAATGCTCTTCCATTAAGCCTTAGAGACCTTCATAACTCTCTGCAGCGGAAAACAACTCTTCAACTTAGCTTCGTCGCCTAGTTCTTACTACTTAACAACTTTTACGTGATAAGCACTAAGATAAACACAATGGTAAATAATTATAACTTTTTTAACTTTATCGCGTTGCCTAGTACTTTTACATAACACCACTTAACTTTAACTCCAAGGCGAAAAACTCAAAGAGATAACAATAAACAACGAAATAACTCAACTTCTTCTCTTTATTAACTTAACACTTACAGAGCTCAAACATTACAAATTACAACTCTTAAAGTTGTCTTTGCATAAAATAAAACAAGTCTGATCTTCTCACGTCCTTCTTTCGTCACACCTCAAACCCCACTGCAACCAAAATGTCAAAGTAGTGAGAATAGGACGGGAGTTAGTTCCCACCTTGAAATTTTCTTATCGCAAATCTTATTATCAACTCCTTTTAAACTATTAACAATACTCAAAACTCAATGGTGGTCAATGTAATGCCAATCAAAATAAATAAAAACCAAAACGTATACTTTATTAATAACAGGTGTTTCATAATTATTACAATATTCAACCTAGCCATGCTTAAATCCTTAACCCAAACTGCGAATAACTTCAGCCACTTAACATTTCTCGCGAATAATCTTATCGCGTGGTTATATTTTTACTATAAGAAACCTTCCAAGCGAACTAACCAACTTTTACTTGTGTAGAACTCTTATCGCGAACTTAAACTTCAAGGCTTACTCACAAACTTCTTCTCCGTGAAACACTTGGTTCTTCTTGAAGACCACCACAAAAGTCTAGTCTAACACTGTCAAAACTTTCACTTCTTAACTTACGCGAAGACTTTTTCTCTTCTTATCGCACAACTTCTTTCGCCAACTACCCACTTAATCGCAAAAACGTATACTTAACCATAAAAGATTTTATCGCTTAATCCTTTTCGCAGATTTATTAAAACTGTTGGGCCTAAATTGTGTATAACTTGAATTACCTTTTCTTCTTCGTTCTTTGTTTTCTTTCTCTGTATTTCTCCCTTTACATACAAACCCTAGTTGATTTCTCTATGGCTTTGTTTGAGTAATATTGTTCACACAGCATAAGAAGATGAAGAAGATTCGGAAGAGATGATACACAGTTTTATGTGGTTCAGCCAATTTAAGCCTACGTCCACGTGAAGGGTCCTTTCTTTATTGAAGATGAGTATACAAGATCTCTCTTTCCTTTCTCTTAAAAGTCTCTTATAGATGAAAGCTTAACTTTGTAAAGAAAGATGATAATTTTGGTGTACACCTTTTTCATATTTGTAGGTGTTTACAAAGACATATGTTGTTAAAGAGAGAACATATAATTTGAAGCTTCTGTTGGAATTCATTTATTCTACAATCTACACCTTGAATCCAACATGAAATGTGTTAAGGATCCTTCCATCTTACTCTTCGTCTTCTGATCTATCCTTTTTTAGGTAGGTCGAAACCTATCAGCTCGAGACACTTCTGAAGCTTTAGTGTTGATCGGTTTGGTGAGCATATCGACGACGTTCTCAGAGATATGAACCTTCAGTACTTGTAATTAGCCTGCTTCAATTTTTTTCCGTATAAAATGATATTTAATATCTATATGCTTTGTTATGCTATGGTATTGTGGGTTCTTAGATAGATGAATGGCACTTTGGTTGTCACAGAAGATTTTTAAAATCGACTGTTTGATTCCAAAATCCTTCATCAGCCCTTTGAGCTACAATCCCTCTTTTACAGCTTTTGATAAAGCTATATATTATGCTTCTGTAGTTAAGAGAGCAACAATAGATTGTAGGGTTGTTTTCCAACTAATTAGATTAGGGCCATAGAGAAAAATATATCCGGTAAGACTTTTCTTTTGTCACTATCACCAGAAAAGTCTGAGTCCACATAACCTATTAGTTCTAGTTCTGTTTCGGTGGTCCTTTGGTAGTTTAGTTTGGCATTCTTAGACCAAATTAGGTATCTTATTATCCACTCGGTAGCTTTCCATTGCCTTCTTCCAGGATTAGCCATATACCTGCTGACTAGGCTTGCTGACTAGGATAGATCAAGTCTAGTTGAGATCATTAGGTACATCAAACTTTCCACTGCTTGACTGTATGGAACTTTTTAACATGAGTTAAGTCTTCTTTAGAACTTCCAGCAAGAAGCATATCATCCATATAGAGTAACAAGTAAATCTTGTCCTTATAGGTTGTTGAGTTTATGTAGACACACATGTCATATGAGCTTCTTTGAAAACCCAAACTAGCAATAAAGTCATCAAATCTTCTATACCAACATCTACGAGATTGTTTCAACCTATATATTGAATTTTTTAGTAAATAGTATAGGTCTTCCTTACCTTGAGCCTCAAAACCCTTAGGTTGAACCATATGTATTGTTTCTTCTAGATAGCCATGAAGAAAAGCTATTTTATGTCAAGTTGATCCAATTCTAGATTGTTTTGAACAACCAGGGACAGGAGAAGTCTAATAGAAGTCTGTTTAACAACAGGAGAAAAAATTTCAGAATAGTCTATACCTTCTCTTTGAGTGAAACCCTTTGCTACCAACCTTGCCTTGTACCTAAGTTGTGAGTCTTTTGTAATTCCTTCTTTGAGTTTGTAGATCCACTTGGATGCTATTGGTTTGCATCATTTAGGTAGAGAAGCTAGTGTCCAGGTATCATTCATATTTAGTGAATTTATTTCTTCATTCATAGCTTTTATCCACTATCTTGCATTTCTACCATTCACAGCTTCCTCAAAGGAACTTGTTTCTGAATCATTAGGAATTACAGTAGCATTTTGAACAAAACTTATGTAGTTAGATTCAGCATACTTGGTTGGAGGGACAATTACCCTTCTTTGTCTGTCTCTTGCTAGGGAGTATTGGCTCAAGTCAGGTTGTTCTTCAATAATTCCAGCTTGTTCTTCACTTAAGTTCTCCACTTGTTCTTGTTAAGTAACTGTAGGTTCCTCAATAGGTTGGACACTGTTTCTTGTATTCTCCACCTCAATCTGAGTAGTATCGGATTCTGTGTCATCTGAGTTTCCTTCAGTGTTGATTTTCCCTTGCATAAACATCTCTGATTCTCTGAAAAGAACATCCCTACTAATTATAAACCTCTTGTTAGTAGGGTGCCACAACTTAAAACCCTTTACTCCTTCTGTAAAACCAACAAACATACACTTAGCAGCTCTAGCCTTTAGTTTCCCTTGATTTTGGTGGACATACTCACATCCAAACACCTTAAGGTCATTTAGACTTAGTGGGTGTTTGGACCATTTCTCCTCAGGTGTTAGGTGTCCTAAGGAGGTATGAGGGCTTCTATTCAATGTGTACATTGCATAGGCAGCAGCTTCAGTCCATAACTTTTCTTCTAGAATGGCATCTGATAATAGGCACCTTACCCTTTCCATTATAGTTATGTTTAGTCTTTCTGCCACCCCATTTTGTTGAGGTGTGTAAGTCGTAGTTTTGTGTCTTGTTATTCCATTTTTCCTGCAAAAACTATTAAACACCTCTACACAAAACTCCAAACCATTGTCAGTTCTAAGGTATTTGATTTCTTTATTTGTTTGTTTTTCTATCATTAGCTTCCATTCTTTAAATTTTTCAAAAACTTGATCTTTTGTTTTTAAAAAATAAATCTAACTTTTTCTAGAAAAATCATCAGTAAAGGATAAGAAATACTTTGAGCCACTTAGGGTTGGAGTGGATGTTGAACCTTATAGATCCGAATGGATGTAGTCTAGAATATCTTTTGTTTTGTGTTGTGCTTTGGTGAAGCTTCGCTTCCTTGCTTTGCCTAACACACAGTGTTCACAGAAATACAATTTGTTGCGTATGTCTTGAGGCAGAATTCCTTGCCTAGATAGAGCCTCTAGTCCCTTCTGGCTTATATGGGACAGTCTTTTATGCCAAATGTCAGTCTCTGTTAAGTTTAGAGATATCACATTGTTTGCCTCTTCTATCATTTCAACTCTTTTTATTATGAACAGATCATTTACCTTTTCCCCAACCAAGATTTCTTTAGATCCCATAAAGACTTGGAAAACTCCACCTTTCCCTTTATATTCACATCCTAGAGAGTCCAACATTCCTAAGGAGATTAAATTTCTTTTGAGGTGGGGAACATGTCTTACATTTCTAAGGAGTTTCACAGTCTCATCCTTTAGTTTCATGGTAATTGATCCAATTCCTGCAATGTTACAAGCATTATTATTCCCCATGTACACAGACTCTCCATTGATTTCCTTATAGGTTTTGATCCATGTTCTAAAAGGTGTCATATGGTAGGTGCATCCAGAGTCTAGAACCCAATCATGTTTTCCTAGAAGGTTAACATGGTTAGCTTGGTCTAAGGTTGATGCCAAGGCATTAGTATAAGTAAATGAACTTTCTACTATAGAGGCTTCTGGTTGTTTCCCTTTAGAATCTTTTTCTTTTTCTTGATTTTTTCTCTTAAGGAAAAAACATTCTTGTATTAGGTGTCTCTTCTTTTTACAGTAATACATTTCTTTTTCTGTTTGGCTTTCTTATCTTCATTAGAAAAGGGTTTGTGACTGTTTTTGCCTTGATTGTTTTGGGATTTACCTTTGACAAACAATCCTTCTCCACTTTGATTTTTTTTATGTGATGACTGTATTTCCAATTCTCTTGTTTTGAGGGCTGATATTATGGCATCAATTTTGACTGAATCTCTTCCATACTTTAGAACATTTTTCACATCTTTGTATGTCTCGTGTAGAGAGTTTAGGAGAACGATGCCTCATTTTTATCACTTTGTTTGTCTTCAAAGGGTTTTAAAATCTGAAAATATTTTCTTGAACTCATCCAAGTTGTCAGATAGGGTTTTAGAAGGATCCATTTTATACGTGAAATTTTTTTCCCTTAGATACATTTTGTTTGGGAGATCTTTGGTGGCATATAGGCTTTCTAATTTCTTTCAAACTCTATGCGCTGTCTCTTCTTCTAGTATTTGCCTAATAATGTTGTCACTAAGGTTTAGTATTAGTGTTCCATAGACATTTAATTCCATTTCTTCTTTTGTGTTTCTGTGAGGGTTGTAGGAAGTTTTGAAGGATCTAAAAGGGCTTTGTGAGCCTTTTGTTGTCCTAGCAAGACTTTGATCTTTGCTTTCCATAAGGCAAAGTCTCCTTTTCCATCGAACTTCTCGATTTCTACTCTTGCTATAGCCATTTTCAGGTCCGTCTTTCTTTATTTTCTCGAAGAATCAGTTTCTTGAAATCAAGAACCTTGCTCTGATACCAATTTGTTGGGCCTAAATTGTGTATAACTTGAATTGGGCCTTAGTTGAATGTAGGGTTTGAAGGAAGCTTAGATGAGAGAAGGCCACGTTGGTTTCTTTACAGCCGTACACGGGTGAGGAAGGGGATTTCTATCCCTGCATGTTGAGAAAAGAAGTAGGAGAAAAGAAAAGGGGAAAGGTAAAGTAATTACCTTTTCTTCTTCGTTCTTTGTTTTCTTTCTCTATATTTCTCCGTTTACATACAAACTCTAGTTGATTTCTCTATGGCTTTGTTCAAGTAATATTGTTCACACAGCATAAGAAGATGAAGGAGATTTGGAAGAGATGATACACAGTTTTACGTGGTTCGACCAATTTAAGCCTACGTCTACGGGAAGGGTCATTTCTTTATTGAAGATGAGTATACAAGATCTCTCTTTCCTTTCTCTTAAAACTCTTATGTAGATGAAGGCTTAATTTTGTAAAGAAAGATGATAATTTTGGTGTACACCATTTTCATATTATAGGTGTTTACAAAGACATAGGTTATTAAAGAGAGAACAAATAATTTGAAGCTTCTGTTGGAATTCATTTATTCTACAAAAACGTCAACTTCTTAATACTTAGCCGAATTTTACTTCCTTATTCAAATTATAAATGAGTCTCACATCTTCTTCCTACCAAGGTACTGCCCTTCATGTTTAGGTGTTCTGCCGTATAAGACTCTGTTCTCAGCCTTTTTTCATTTTTGTCATCTACAACCTAACTCAAGGACAAGCTCCAGGGGTGTAACAATCCAACTTTTTATACTAAGTTGAGGTCATTACCTTAAAAATAAATAATAACTTTGACAATTTCTTAAAAAAAGGAAAACTAAATTTTCATTAAAAAATACCATAAAACATGTTGCAGCTGATTTTACAAATTTTAAAGATAATAAAAATGTTTAAGATCAAAACATTGAAAACAAACAATGAAAGACAGAAGCAAAACTGAGTCCCCATATGGCATGTCACGGGCCTTTTCTATCGCTCGCTAGCTTTCCTCTACCTTTACCTTTGCCTACAATTATTAAACATAGGAAATGATGAGTATAAACATATACTTAGTAAGAGACTCACTACTAGTCTCGCTAGGTGTCTGTTAACTTCCCATGAGGATCCCTTGAGGAGGTACCCAAAACTATTATGTGCCCAATGGAATACACATAATCTAGTGATCCCGTTGGAACACTTTCATCTGTCCATGAACTTGAAGGAACACCTATGATAACAGGCTGTAGTGATCCAGTCGAACCACTCATAAACATAACATGACAGACTGGTGGTCAACGTACACATTCATAAATCTGTAAAAGGTGATGATCCCAAGGGACAACCATGTAGGTACAACACTAATGGCCAAAGTTAACAGAACACCATAGTCCATAACATGTAGCAACATCATAAACATCATAAACATGACATGAATATCAATCATAATGTCCTTAATCATGTTATTAATATATCATGCAGCAGAATCATTAACATAAGCATATCAGTCACCATTAATGTCATCATATTATGCATTTTAGCTACATCAATGGATAATAGTAAATACATGCAAACTCTTAAATTCATGTTTGAAGGTGTAGTAGTAGAATCTCTTACCCGAGAGATTAGCTAAACAAAATACTCCCTAGTTGACAGTAAAAAAATTCTCCAATTAATTGGAACTCAAAATTGGGTTGAAATCAATTTAACCTTGATGAAAAAAATTCATCATTTAAATTTTCAAGATTTGCCAAAGGGACATTCCAAAAGGCATGCAACCAAATTCAACTCCAATAATAACTTAATTTAGAGTCTCAAGTAATTAATCTATAAAATTTCACAATAAAGTTCCAAAACACTCACCTAAGTTACCAATCTTAACTAAAACTTGTGAAGCAGCAACAAAGAGTTATCTTAGAAAGAAGATGAAGAAACATTTCTTTTTTCCTTTGCTTTTCAATTTAAGCATTCCAATGCTATTTATAAACCCAAATAATAATAATAATAATAATAATTTGGGATCTTTTCAAAAAATATAACAAAGCGGTAAAATATTTACAGTCTATATAACAATTTTGAAAACTAAAAAAACCATAGGCCCACAATTGGAAATACAAAAAGTGCTCCGCTATTAATTGACATTCAACATGCAACGCGTAATATATTTGGGAAACAATTGTTTAGATTTGGCTATTTTTTATCGTTTATATTTGTCTACCCAAATCTAAACGATTTTTTTTTAAGATTTGTTAGTACACAATCGTTTAGATTTGGCACACGATCATTACCATTGTTTCCAAGATTTTGGTACTCGTTTAGATTTTGCATAGGATCATTTAGATTTGATCATTTAAATTTGGATAGCCAAATCTCAATAATTTTTTTTCAAGTTTTTTTGGTACACGATTGCTTAGATTTAATACACGATCGTTTATATTTGGAACATGATCATTTAGATTTGGCTATTTTTTGCACACGATCGTTTACATTTGGGAATCCAATATCCCAACGATTTATTTATGATCTTTTATATTTGGTTATTTGACGATCTTTTATATTTGGCACACGATCATAACCAACCAGTTTGAAAAAATAGATTTTTTACATTTGGCACATGATCTTCAAGCAAATAACAGTTTGAATTTTTTTAAAAAAATACTGCAGAAGATGAGAAAAAGACAATGGAAAGGAAGAGAAAAATTGTAAAAGAAAGAATATGGAAAGGAAGGGCAAACATATATTTAAAAAGATTGCAGAGAAGAGAAAATAACGATAGAAAGAAAAAAAATCGCAGAGGAGAAGAGATGAAAGAAGATGATAAGTAAGGGCAAACCTGAAATTTAAAAAAATTGTCAGTTTCATGGACTTTTTTGTTTTGTTACACGGGCCGTAAATATTTTGTCAGTTTGTTATATTTATGAAAATTAACTTAATATTTATTATTAACATTTTCTTTTCCTTTTAGGATATATATAACCATTAATAATAATAATAATAATAATATTTTTTTGTTATTATTATTATTCTCTAACCAAAATATATAATAAATATAGGGGTATTTTAAAAAATATAACAAATCACTAAAATATTACTCTATAGAATAATTTCAAAAACGGAAAAATCCCATAAGCTGACAATGGAAAATATAGAAAAATGCCCCGTTATTAGTTGGCATCCGGCGCCTAATATATTTGGGAAAGATTGTTTAGATTTTGCTACTCTTTCTTACGTTTAGATTTGATCATTTAGATTTGACATTTGGCTACCTAAATCTAAACAATTTTTTTCAAGATTCTTTGGTATACAATAATTTAGATTTGGCTATTTTTAGTACACGATCATTTAGATTTAATCTTTTAAATTTGACTACGCTAATCTAAACGGTTTTTTTAAGATTATTTGGTACATTATTGTTTAGATTTGGTACATGATCGTTTAGATTTAATCGTTTAAATTTGGGTACCCAAATCTCAATGATTTTTTTCAAGATTTTTTCGTATAGGATCGTTTAGATTTAGATTTGGTACACAATTGTTTAGATTTGATCGTTTAAATTTGGCTACCCAATTCTAAACGATTTTTTTTCTTCAGATTATTTGGTACATGATCGTTTATATTTGGCTATTTTTTTTATATGATCGTTTAGATTTAGGAGTCAAATCTAAATAGCGGTTTTTTACAAGATCTTGGTAGACGATCTTGAACAACCAACAATTTGAAAAAGAAATGAAAAAAAAATCATAAAAGAAAAAGAGAAGAAAGACGATGAAAAGGAATGACAAATTTAAAATATTAAAAAAAAATTGTCAGCTTAATGGACTTTCTCATTTTGTTACACAGGCTGTAAATGTTTTGACTCTTTATTATATTTATGAATATTAACCATAAACATATATATTTATTTAAATCTGTATTCTCTCCCTAATTAAATATATGATATTTTCTCGCCCAATCAAATCAACCATCTCTCCTTATTGGTTATCTTATTTTCCAAACAATTATAATTTTGTTCCATCATATAATTAACTTTACTTTTTCATATTAATATTTATACAAAACCAAATAATTAATATCATATTGTACTAAAAATCCAAATTCTTAATTAAATATACATATCCATATATATATACTTAATTAATTCCAATTCCACAAAAATCAACTATTTCTTTCAAGATCCCAAATTAACTCAAATCCCCACTTCTTTTAACTAACCAAATCTTCTCCAATAAATCACTTATTTTAAAATTTCATACTTTCAACATGAATTATCTTAATTCAATAATTCAATTTTAACTCGAACTCTCAAATAACTTGAAAAAATAATAAAAACTCCTTAAACATTTGGGATGTTACATTTCTTTTCCCAATAATTATATTCCAATATGTAATTATCAATTTTCCATTTAAATAAATCATATTCCTTCTCTTTCCTTATTTACCCAATCATATCAACTTCTCTCCATAATCAATATTTATCTTTACCCAAAATAATTGATTATCTTCCACAATAATTAACTTTTCACAAATAGAATTATCTTTTAGCTCCTCTATTGACTTCTCTTTTGTTTTGTCCTTTTTCGCGAAAAGGGCCACTTTGTCCACCTTGCTGAGGAGCACTTCTCGCTCCCTTCGCTTGATTTCCTTTTTTTCCTACGTCAAGGCCTTCACGCCTTGGGCTTGAACTTTAATATTCAAAATCCATATTGCACTTTCTCTTTTTTCTCATGGGCTTTTCTTGCCACCCTATCGAATTTTGTTTCTACAACTCGTGAGGAGGTTTCTATTTCGTGTACTTCGTTTTCTAACTCCTTCTCACATACTTCCTCTTCTATTCTTTCCCAATCTTCTTCTCTCTTCTTCTTCTCTTCCTTTTCCTTCTCCAATCTTTCTTTTCTCGCATTTTCTTCATCTATCTCTTTGTTTTCCTTTCTTTTTCTAGTTTAAGTCCCTCTCTTTTTGCTTTTTCATCCAGAAACAATTTGAGAATGATATCAATGTTTTTAGGGCTCATCTCTACTTCCATGCGGTTGATGACCATCGGTTTCATCAAACTCTTCCTCTTGATTTGAACTTGTTCCTTCAGCACTGAGAGTCATCAGATTGAGTTGTGCTTGCTCCGACACAGGACCATCGAAATGTACAGTTTTAGTATCATCTCGAACAATGCTGGCTGTGGTTTTCAGTTCTTCTTTGTCTTTCTCTCAGTATTCTTGTTTCCAGCCATTGTTGGTATAGGGTGGGAAGGATGAATGGAAAATGCAAGATAGGCAAAGAAAAGCTTACTTGTAAAAGTTAAACGGAAAGACTGGAAAGCTTCATTGTATGTCGGAGCAAATGCAGAGAGATTGGAAAGCTCAGAGTTTTTATGAAAATTCGTGCCCAGAAAAAAGTTAAGATTAGGGTTTAGTAGGGGTTTGTAAAGACACTTAATTGTGGTTTAGGTTTGGTTAGTCGTGCGGTTAATGTTACGCGTTATAAATGTGAAGTGACAGTTCTGACACGACGACGCTTGGGTTATCGATGCATGGCACAATCATTTCTATTAAATTTGAATTTTTAAAAGAAATAAAACGCTTGATATTCCCCGAAACCCTAATCATTATAAATGAAACTCTCTACTCAACACACTTTGCGAAAAGACCGAAATGCCCAATGCGTTTTGCAACGAACTCATCTCACAAAGTAGTTTCATCGCATAAAACCCTATTTAATTTGCCTACTGATTACACGAGATAACTTGCATTCCATAACTTGTTAAGAATGCTAAACTGGAAACTAACTAAACTACAACTAAACAATAATTAAAAGTATGCTATACAAAAATTAGTATAAACAAAATTACAGATGCAAATTGTAATAAAGATAGGGAAAGTTTATACGTTACAAAAGCATCCTTGCATTCAGGTTATTTGGCAAGGAAAAATTGTGATTCCATCGCGTAATGCTCCGCATAGCCATCCTAACCAAGTTATTTTCTTTCATCTTTTGATCATTTGTTGCATGACTTTCTGCATCGCGATCTTTCATCGCAATAAGACTATGCCCCCAATAGTTCATCACAATGTTCAAATGATCATTTTCGGTCCCTCTATCACATAGTTAGCTAAGCAAAGGTCTTACTAAACTTGTCGCACGAACACTCTCTTTGACACCTTAATAACGGTTCTTAAATTCAACAGATTAATCAATTAAGATTTTAGGCATTTGAGGTTCTCAGTTTCATTTGCGTTTTCATACATCCATTGAGGTTTATCTTTGTCACTTACTGAAAAATGCACTAAATCCTGGGGTTAGGCCACACAATCACAGATTACTCTGGTACCATGGACCTCTTTATGCGATCCTCACCTGAATGCATGATTCATCATAATCAAGTGTTTTTCCCAAATTCAAAATAGAACACTATTCATGATTTTGAAAAATCAATTCCTCGCCAACGACACTTAAAACTTGGTTAAATACATTCGGAGTGAGGGGATAGTGTTATGTATCTCTATATCTAATTCTAGGCAATGAAACATGGTCATTGCATGCGAGATGTTCTCTATGTCTTCACATAATTATTACCTCTTCATTGAGTACAAGTTTTTCTATTGTTTGCCCAAAGATAAGCGAAACAATAGGTTTCCAAGGTAATCCAGACTGGAACACAGGGAATTGATATCTAAGCTCAGTTCTAAGGTTTACTCTTCAATTAAGGCAGTATACATTCACTATCTGTCAAGTATAAAGTGTAAGTTTAAACTATATCCACCATCTACACTAGAGAATCAGTAAAAGGGGAATAAGAATGGAGGTGAGATGGAAGTGTAAACTAACTTGTATTAAAGAAAGAGTGAAGGAAGATCTTCAAATTATTAGGCAATTAAACCATGTAGTAGCCTTGATGCGTTACAACCAAGTTAACTAGCTTATGATTAAGATAAGCACCTCTCAATGCCTTAGATGCCACACTTGCTCGCCTCCCGTGATGCAAATGATAAAACTTGGCTAAGCAAGATATATCTAGAAGGGTTTAGTTACAAGACTTATAGAGCTTCTCTTTTAAGGGTGACAACCCAACGACCAAATAGACACACTTGTTCTTCTTGCAGGACACAAGTGATGGAAATTATATCACCAAGAAGGGGTTTGTCTCCTAACTCTTCCCTGCGTGCGTTTGCCATATCCTTGCTACTTGCTACTGGCCAAGTGGTGATTATAGCTCAACTAACACGATAAGCTTTATAAGCTAAGCTTTTTATTAAGAACTTATCACATACATAAACTACAAATAACACATTGACAGATGACCAGTAAAGGAATGATCAGTTGAAAAGGTATAAACATGCAATATATTAAAGAATGTAGGTCTTAGGCCACTTTACAATATGAACATATACATTGCAACGAAATATAAAATGGAAAGTAAAGGAAATGAGCATTACAAGTTAAGGAAAATGGCAGATGAACTTCTACTCGGACACTAATCTTTCACATACAAACTATCGAAAAGAAGAAAAACTACTTTTACAGATGGTAGAAAGACTACTTCTTTCCACCCTTCTTTACGGTTTGGGCCGATCCATACATATGTATGACTTCTATATGCAACTTTCGGTGGAAAACTTCTATTGAGATCATGTAAGTGTCCAATGCAGCCTATTCAAGTCAGATTAACTTCAACTACCATTCTTGCCCTCTAGTGAACCTTTCTTGTGTGATGACGTAGTACCTCGCCTAGAAATAGTACTTGCCAGACAGGGTTTTCCAGCATTGTTCTTTGGACTCACTTCTCTGCGATTCACTAGCTAGTTTCTTCTTTAATTTTTAATCCTGCGTTAAAACACTAAAAATAGAGTGAAACAGGCGGGAGACTTGTCTAAAGTATATTTTCGAGTATTTATGAATTTTCACTATAAGCTATGCGTTTTGACAAATTTACTATGCATTTGTTCCATTATTCTATCTAAAAGGCTATATAATAACTTCTATTTCTACAAGTTATCAAGCGAGAAAGAGGAAAACTTTTGCTAATTAAACGAGAAATATTATGAATTTATCAATGCATAGGTAGAACTTGCACCTTTTATCACATAATCCTAACCTACACTCCAGTTTAGTCGCACTATTAGAACGCTTAATCCACATCTTCGAATGAATTTTGTAATGCATATGACGGAACAAACAAGTTTTTTAGCAACAGCCTAAGGCATCTTAATGAAGAAGAAAACTTTTTTTTTTCATATGTGTTTATTGATATGAACCTCAAATCATATCAATAAACACATATTGTTTCTTTGAATTAAAACTTCCCAAACCAATAGAGCTAAAACTCAATTCCTCCTATTTGTTAACATCCAAAATAATTTCAAGAGTCACTTAAAATAAAGGTTTCAAATTATTCAAGATAATTAATTTTAAATTACCCAAAACTCAGAGTGTTACAAAGTGAATATATATCAATATTTTATCGATTTCTTTAATTTTATGCTAGAAAACACCCTATGTTTCAAAACCCTGAAAATGGCTATGGCTTCTTCATAGGTAGTTGAATTAAATAGGTCATTCTCAAAGGCCAAGACTCAGTATTCTGGTCATTTAAAATTGTATTAAACTCGATTCATATACTTGTGCATATCAATTTTTGGGTGTTGTTGAGGTGTTAGTTCATTCACTTGACTAATATTAAGAGAATAAGATTTATTTTAACTTTGGATGTAATCTTTTTGTTTTTGTTTTTTTGAATGTTTTACTTTTTTTTTTTTTTTTGTAGTGCATGAATTATAAACGCCAGGTTGAACTTCTTTTTTTATTTTGAGATAGATCATCTATCTATAGTATATATAAAAGCTTGAACGAGGATATATTTTTTTCTCCATTTTTGACCTTAATTTAGAAGTAGCTTCTATAATTAGGTAGATGGCAATGTTGTCTTTTTCTTTTTTTATGCTAATTGAAAAATGATGAGATATTCTATAAATTTATTAGGTTAACAGTAACTTATGAATAACTAATAACTTAATAAATCAAAAGTCTTTTCAACTTCTAATAGCTCAAAGAATTAAAAGTTGTAACTAATGAACACTCTCATAATTACTCCCATAGTTAAGGAAGTCAAAAAGTTTCTCTTATGAATGAAAATAATTAATAACCTTTTAGCCCAATTTTACCTTCCATTATAACTTTTTTTTTTTAGTTTTGCTTTAGTGGCAATTTTGTCATTCACATGGATTTAATGTTTTATGTCATTTTTATTATAACTTTTAACAATTGCTTTAGTGGAAATGATTTTTTTTACTTTTCATCTTTTTTTTTTATAATTTTTCTCAAAATTTAAAAATTTTCAACTCCCATTAATTATGTCATTTAAATTTACCCAAATTCATTCACATTCCTCTCTTTTCCTTAATCTTCTATCTCCCAACTATTCACATTCCGTATCTCTTTCAACCTTTCAAATTCTTCCTGTTCAAATCTTGGTTATAAATCTCATTATTTTTTTTAATTCATGTTCACAAGTCACTATGAAGGTGAAGAAGAAATCAAATCATGTTTTTCTATTCTCTTCTAATTTTTTTCTTTTTTTCTTTTATTATTTTGTTGTCTTTTTATATATATATATATAGAAATATGCTTGTGTTTATTCCTTCATCTATAAGTTTCTTTTTTAGTACACAACATAAATTGGGGAAACTTAAATCACCAACTTCGTGGTTAACATGTACATATGTCTATTCTCTTTATGTTTTAATCATATAATATTGAGAATTCATTTTTAATGTAACGATGGAAATCTTGCTCATGTTTTTTTTTCTTCATTTAATTTTTTTTATTAATGAAATGGTTGAGTGAATTATACGTTGATTTTGTTAAAATAATGTAAATATTGTTGGAATTTATTAAGTATAAATAAAGGTAATAAAATGTGTAAAACAAAAAATATTAAAGTATTTTTACCTACAATTTTTAATACCTACAATATTAAAGTATTTTTTTATAAGGAAAGTATAAATAAAGGTAATAAAATGTATAAAAAATTAAAAGAATACTTTAATACCTACAATATTCCTTTAATTTTTTACCTACAAAATCATTAAAAAAAATTATGATTTCACATTTATAATTTCATAATTTCAAAAGAAATATGATTTTGGTGGATGTTTATCCTTTCATTATAATTTTTTTTATTCTTGCTTTAGTGGCAATTTTACCATTCACATAGATTTAATGTTTGTGATACATTTTTACATTCAACAAGATAGAAGTTACATTTTGTTAACTTTCCATCTCCTTATTTAAAAAAAAAAGTTTTGATCTCATAACTGATATTAGTTAATGTTATGTGTTATTAAGGCCATAATGTAACTTTTCTATCTTCCATAACTTATATTACATAATGTTATATGTTATTACACAACTAACAACCTTTCTATCTTCCACCTTATTTGGATATATATAGATTAGATGGTGCAATGTGTAAGTTCAAGATGTTAAGAAATGAAATTTGAATTTTGGCAAACAAATCAAATTCAAAGTTACATTCGAAAGATGATAACATTACCCATTTATTAAATAAATTTGTTTTTCACTCATTACGATGTGAATATAAAAAGGATATAAATATAAAAATATTGAAATGATTGTTCCAATTTCATAAAATTGTTAAAACTATAATTTTTTCGTGTGTGATTTTCATGTGCATCGCACAAGTTGTTTACTAGTACTTTAAAAAGAAAAGAAAGAATTTAATGCCCAAGTTTGATTCCCTGGCACGACAACAAGAAAGTAAATCGATAAGAGATTATTTCCACTAGCATTTCCTATTACTCAAAACGAGATTGTGCATGCACCATTCCATCTTAATACTTTGAAGCTCTCTCCAGGTCTCATTCATATGAAACAAGATTGTTATACTTATTATTATATAGAAATATAATGTAAGTCCACGTCCAAGTATATAATTATTCAATCATGGAACAAATAATTATATAGATATAATGTCCTTACAAATATATAAATAAATATTAAATCATATCAATTATTCAATCAAGATTGAATTCTCCGTTAGGGCTTATTGCAGGGCTAACTAATGCAACCCTTCAACAAGCTCTTCTTCTGGATCAAGAATATCATTTCCTCCTCTACAACGATTGATTTTATTGCAACCTCTTTGATATGGATTTGCAGGATTTGATTTACAAAGTTCAGGATGCTTTGGGCTACATCTAGGACTAACATCTCCTCCAACTATAGAACCGTAATCAATGTCTCTTGCATTCGTCATTATAATGATATCAAAGCTAACCAAGAGGATCCCAATAAAAACAAGTGTGATTCTCTTGGACATGATCACCCTTTATAACAAAAACTTATATAAATAACTTAGAATGTGAAACGATTACAACAATTGAAAAAGACTTTAACAGGGTAAAGATATTTATACATATTTAAATAGTTATTTAATAGTAGGTCGTTTTACTATTTGTTGCACATGTTTATCTCTTTAGAATATGATTCAACAAGAACACGTTTGAACGGTATGGTTAATATTTTGCCAACTTTCTCGGTTCAACGCCAATTGACAAAATAGTTTTATTTCTTAAATAGGAATTGGATTGAAGAAATAACATATGCTAACAAAACAGGTTTAAATTTTTTACTAGAAAAAAATTGTATATTCATTTAAAAATTGTTTCGACATCATGTAAGACTATCTTTTAATAATATATTTAGTCAATCACATAACTTTACATAAATTACGCGTGGAAAGAAAATATCAACCTACAAGGGTGAAGAAAATAATGAGGCATTTTATGATCCAATTTTAGTTTTTGTGTGTATAAATTAAACAAATAAAAAATATACTAACTAAAAAAAGAAGTTTCCACGTATCTCTACCACATAACATTGCTTTAAGAATCTCTCCAAAATGTCTCATATCATGGAAATACTTGTTCTTACTTATATACCTTGAATCTCTCTCTTATATAACCAAAGTTGGACTTTGTTTGCATTATTGACAAACTTTATTTAAACATCCAAAAAAAAAAAAAAAAAAAAACTTATAAACGCACTATAGCCACCTATTTTGATCATACACATATATATCTTTTTTAAAATACTAATATTAGTAATAATGGCTAAATTTTTTATTTATTTTAAAAAGGTAAAAAATTAGTAATAACATAGTATCTCATTTTTATCGTTTTAGGAAATAAAAACAAATCCATTTATTTTAAATAAAATCTTTTAATAT